>JAAIIK010000101.1:7253196-7281855 GCA_014706435.1 Silurus glanis | reverse complement strand
TAACAAATCCAAAAACAAATTAACAAATCCGAAAACAAATTAACAAATTAGAAAACACTAACAAATCCAAAAACAAAATAACAAATTCAAAAACAAAATAACAAATCCGAAAACAAATTAACAAATTCAAAAACAAATTAACAAATTCAAAAAAAATTAACAAATTCAAAAACACATTAACAAATCCGAAAACACAACGACAAAATCCAGACAAACCGGAAAAGGTAGGTATAGTTTGAATGGAAACTTACAGATCATTGGACAAGACACATGTCAGTCAAGATATACAGGTGAGTGACAGGTGTCTCGTCCAATGATCTGTATACAGGAAGTATGAAATCTTATAACTTTGTTTCTTGTACATGTGTAAAGTTCTCCGTTTACTTTCAACTTTTTTATATTATTTGGATTAGTGCACCTTTAAATATAAAAAATAACAGAAATAAACATTGGCAAGCAATGAAGGCACTGGAATTAATTCAAAGATACTTTGAGGAAGGAAATTCATATGCAGTGATGTTGGAGATGCTGCAGTATATCATGACATAAAGATCTAAGAAATTTTACGATTTGGCATATGTTTTTACGCTGGATGACCTTCCTAACGCAACCCTACCCATTTATCCGGGCTTGGGACCGGCACTGTTTGTGCAACCCTAATGGTTGGGTTTGGTTCTCTGACCGGGAATCGAACCCAGGCCATGGCGGTGAGAGCACCAAATCCTAACCACTAGACCACCAAGGAACCCAAACTGTGATAAACAATAACAGAGACGACTTTCTTGTTAATACAAAATCGAAATACTTGAACCCAATGGTTTTTTTTGCATTTTATAATGAGTTTATTTCTTTCACAAAAGCCCTAAAAGTGATTAGAAAGAAAAATGCAATGAATCTTTTGTCCTTTATAGAAAAATATGATTTACAGAATAAACCATAGCCCTGTTTATTTTTATACTTTTTTTACTTTAATTTTATTATTATTATTATTATTATAAATTGTATTTATGTATGTGTGTATATATTTGTATTTTCATGCACCTGTTCTGTGTATTTTAATGTAAATTGTACATGTTATTGCCAATGTTGTTTGTATATGGTTAATTGCTTAATAAAAACATAAATAAATAAATAAATAAATAAATAAATAAATAAATAAATAAAAGAAAAAATATTTTGTACTTCCTGTATATTTTGAATGACAGGTGTCTCGTCCAATGATTGATAAGTTTCCATTCACAATTGTTTTCGGATTTGTTAATTTGTTTTTGAATTTGTTAATTTGTTTTCGGATTTGTTATTTTGTTTTTGAATTTGTTATTTTGTTTTTGGATTTGTTAGTGTTTTCTAATTTGTTAATTTGTTTTCGGATTTGTTAGTGTTTTTGGATTTGTTAATTTGTTTTTGGATTTGTTCATTTGTTTTCGGATTTGTTAATTTGTTTTTGAATTTGTTAATGTGTTTTTGGATTTGTTAATTTGTTTTCGGATTTGTTAATGTGTTTTGCACTTCTCGGCCACCGTAGAATTTAGAGGTGACTGCATGTCACCGCCATACTAAAGACATCCAAACTGTGAAAGAACATGTATGGAAATTTGTAGTAAGCAAAAAAATCTTAAACCTGTCAGGGATCCACCTGCCACACCCCCCTTGACAGCTGTCATGCCGCCGCTATCTCTGCCGCTTCCGGCTTTGATTCCAAACACCTGGAACTCGTTATCTACACACCTATTTAAACACCCGTTCCGTGGATTATTCCTCTGTGACGAATCATACTCGCATTACGTTTATTACGTATATATTTTATATTTTTAATTCTTCAAAGTATCTGTTATTGCTACTTGAAATCAGCATTTTCTGAGGCTGGTAATATTAATAAACGTATCCTTTGCAGCAGAGCTCTTCATCTTCCTTTACTAGGATGGTCCTCAGAAGAGCCTGTGTCATCATAGTGTTAGATGGTATAGGAGACTGCAGGAGATTTGGGGATACATTTGAAGTTCTTGAGATTTTTTAGATTGACTGAACTTAATTTCATAAAGTAATTATGGACTGTCTTTTTTCTTCACTTAACTGAGTGTTTCTTGCCATAATATGGATTTGTACAGTGGTTATAGTAGTACTAAAAGGGCTTACCCTTTTTACCCTTACTTACCCTTTCCTCAGTACAAGACAACTTATTGTCTAAAGTATATTAATAAGGCAAGAAATATTACAAATGAACTCTTGACAAGGAATACATACAAATAAATGAATGAATGAATGAATGAATGAATGAATAAATAAATTAATTAATTAATAACATTGTGGAAACAAAAAGTAGAAACAGTCAAAAAATTCCCAAAAGCAGTGGCTTACCATATCACTTCTCAGATGGACAATTATTTTCTATCATCTCATACGCCAAAGGTTATTTATATTGGGTCACAGGCATGCTAACTCTTGAAAAGCAGACTGAAGCTTAAAGTTTAAAAACTACACACAAATTTTCACACCACTCTCTTTCCTTATTAACATGAGTAACTATTTCTGTTTTTTATTCATTAAAATCTCACTGACAAATCAGGTTTTGTTGTATAGGAACAGACATTTGTTTCTGTTATCATCATACGCCAGATAGTGCAGAACATGACATTGTCACCTGCTTTGTTCTACGAGGTGACAATGTCTTTCCTGAGAAAAGACCCATATAATGCAAATTTTCCATTGCTGTTTGTCCTTTACATTGAGATTGACTGCTTTGAAACACACTGTAGACTCAGTTGTGTTGATCAACAATTTTAAAAGAAGTACAACCAAACACACACAAAAAAAACAAAGCACAAAGAAGTGATAGTTTTTACGTTTCAAGCATACCTGGCACTGCTTTATTACTGATCGGCTAATTGATTTGAAGCTAATGGGCCACAATGAGGAACAATCCCTTTGCCTTCAGCATGCAAACAAATGCAGCAGGACTGTAATAAAAGACAGCCAGTTGCAGCATCCACCTCAATTTACATGACATTAACGACAGAGAAGCTCACACCCATTGATCTCCACATGCAAATGAACCCTAATTAAATCTCTGTAATTAGCATTTGCAAAGTGCCACTTGCAGGCAGCAGTCCGAGAGATATAGCTGGGGCCCAATGTAGTACGCTTTTAAATCCCAAGTCCACTACTGAGTATTGTGTTTATTTCATCAGTTGTCAAATGTTAATGCATCATTTTACTCAGCTGATGCCTATTACATTCTTTTTTTTCTTTATGTTTGCATTAAAATAAAATTATTTCTATTGGAATCGGTTTGCAAAAAGTTCAAAGACCTGTTTTACACATAATGCAACGTACAAAAAATAGCTATATACATGTGTAACCCAGAATGATTATAAATAAATAAATAAATAAATAAATAAATAAATAAATAAATAGTAAATCAGTAAGGGATACTAAAAAAAAAGGAAGGAGAAGATTGATGATTGAATTTGAAAAAAAAAACAAAAAAAAACAATTTAATTCATAATTGAATAAAAAAAATTTTTTATTTCATGTTCTAAATGTAAGAAATGTATTTGGTTGTTATTGAGTGGTGTGTCTCCATTAGGAAAGTGTAAGATATTGACCAATCAGGTGAACGAGAACTCGTAGCCGAGGAATGACTCAGACACAGCGCGAAAAAAGAAAGGAGAGAGAGGAATACCAAAGGATTGTTGGAGATTTCGAAAAAACTAAACAAAAGAAGACCACGCGTTTGAGAATGAAAAATCTAGAAAGAAATTCTATTGAAATATTGGTTTAGTCTGAACTGAATGTTTTTTTTTTTTTTTTTTTTTTTTCTTTTTTATTTAATTGGTTACGCTGATCCGTTTTTGAGAGTTTGGATTTTGGATTTGGCAACAACACAGACTAAGTTGTTATCACATGGAACAAGATGGCGAGAAACCCAACAGACCTTGATTGAAACGAGGATATCTGAGGACTTCAGTGGATTCACTGCTTCGTTTTTCCTGGTTTAGAAAAAAGGGAAAAAAGATTGCGCAGGACGACAGATTGACCTGACGTCGAATTTTCAGTTGTTTTCTTCAATCGTTTGTGATCTTTTCTTTCTGGTCAGCATAACAAAAGGCCTTGAATCGAGAGACTGGTATTCGAAAGTGAAGAAATCTATCGAATTTATGCATTACAATTGTTTCCATTTATTGATTGTTGAATTGAGTTGCATTATTGTTTATTCCACTTGATTGCTCAGTGCAGTTTAAGGTTAAGGGTTTTCATGCGTCTTCCATTTTTTAAGGTATACTTTGGTAAATTGAGTCTTACTGGTTACGAGAATTGTTTTTCCCATTTTGAATGTTCTATTCAAGTTTAGAGTTACTGGGTACATAAAAGGTGTGATTAAACTAGGAAGGATTTCTCAAATTCTAAACTTAGTTCAAGTTAAAACTATTCAAATTAAATAGGTTCAAAGTGCAGCTCAAGCTCAAATAAAAAAAAAAAAAAAACCTATTCTAAATTAGATTGACTTAAAATAGATTTAAAAAAGAGAGAATAAACCTTAACATAAATATAAAAGAGAAATCAATATAGAAACTAGTTTGGTTGATCCTATTTGCATTCTTTAGAGAATAAGTGATTTAAGTTTTTATTTTCTTTATTTTGTGCTTCATTAATTTATTTTTATTAATTTTTCCTTTTTCACAATATAAAATCTTTATTATAATTCAACCACACCTTTGTTGTCTGTCTGTTTACTTAGTCTCTCACTGCTGCTCCCTCTGAATCTAGGATACTGGTCCATGTTACCCTTTGTCCAATTTGCCTGGGCAGTCAATTAAGCCACGAGGTGCTGATGAACTTAAAGGGGGCGCTACACATGGATATACAATTTTGTAACTAAAAGACTATTTTGTCAATATTTCATTAAATAAAAACAGCTGACATAAGTAATACCACATTGAATGTTTTACACAATGAATAGAGCTAATATTGCAATTTCATGCACTTACTGCAACACAAATATTATAGGTTCCCTGGTGGTCTAGTGGTTAGGATGCGGCGCTCTCACCGCTGCGGCCCGGGTTCGATCCCCAGTCAGGGAACCAACCCCAGCCACTCTCAGTGCCGGTCCCAAGCCCGGATAAATTGGGGAGGGTTGCGTTAGGAAGGGCATCCAGCGTAAAAACGTGCCAAATCAAACATGCGGCGGATCCGCTGTAGTAACCCCTAACGGGAGAAGCCGAAAGAAAGTTTTACTACAACACAAATATGATATCCCTGGTTAATAACCATATGTGGTCATCTGTTTTTCTCTGCGTTGGCCTGCAAATTTTTTGATAAGTTAAGCTGTATGTTTGAGCTGTTGTTGGACCTGCTCCCACGCCAGCCCACTCCACCTAAAATATTTGTCCACTGTGGGTGAGACAGATTGGTGTGCCACAGTAGCTGTGGTAGCTGGTGCTGAGAGAGGCTTGTGATTATTAGATCCAAGCAGGAAAGCGTGCTCAGTCCTCCTGGCTATTATATCTTTGCACACACTTGCCATCTGAACATTTAGTTTTCCCCAAATTTTGCTAAAATACATTGCCATGCTTCTTGTAAAACTTGACAATATTGTTCTTTGCCTTCCAGTTCATCAAAGAGCAGTTCAATATTATTTAGGGAGGAGGCAGCCTATTCCATGATAAGTAAAATTCCCAATACTTTGCTCTCTTAATAATGTTAAAAAAATTTGGACATACAATTCAGGTCATTGTCTTGTTGAATGGCGAAGTTGGTTCCAATTAATCGTAGTCCAGATGAAATTGCACGGTGATAAATTACGGAATGTCGCCTTGTTGGTTCAGCATTCCTTTCACCTGGAATAAGTCTGTCCCCTGCTCAAACCCAACCCCAACTTCCAGGGAAGTTCTTGAGAGAGATTTCTTGATGAATGAGAGCTTGGCATAGATTGGCTTTACTCAGCTAGTGAGTATCTGAGTCCATGTAGATTTGTACCACGTAGTGTATATTAGCTTTTCCTTAATAAGAAGACTTTGGTTAAGGGATCAAGGGAGTATCATCATCTTGCTTCCTTAATAATGCAAGAACAAATTAGCAAAGCAATAACAGTAGCACCAAGGGTTTTTAGAGACCCTTAAAGATTATTTTTAAGATGACAAGAAAACAGATGTGGCACATGAATGCTAGATTACTCTCTTTGAAATTAATCAGAAAACAGAAATTAATTAAACAAAACAAAACAAAATGAGAGAAAGAAAACAGAGAGGAAAAGGCAAATATTCAGCTCTTAGCTTAAAGCAGTTTACCAGTGCAATATAATGGGTGGGACAGTACATTTTCTGTGGGATAGAAATTATAGTGTTTGGATAAATGTTTATATCAGTGTTATGCACCTAATGCAAAAATGGCCTGACTTGCCATATTCTGCGTAGCTAGCATATTTTCGTATTGAAATATAAGCCTTACTTGATCTTTTCTCAGATGTGATGCTTCCTTTGATAGTTGTTGAAGCCAGCTTTGAAAAGATGAGCCCAATATCACCGAAAGATCTGATAAGTGTACATGCCTCAGCATATAGAAAATTGTAACAGTGTGAAATTATTTTTCTGCTCTTATGGCTAGTGTGAAGCAGATTATCCAGGTAAACCACTCATCCACAATTATTTAATTTTCTCACAATATGTGATTTGTTGAAAAGATTATACTTTTTTTTTTTTTTTTTTTTCAATTTGCCAATTTGACAAATAATGTGCTTGCTAGCAATCTGAATTGTACAGTACATAAGCAGGGGTATAAAATTGTTTGATGTTCTCCATTATCATATTTAAAGATTGTTTTGTGGTATTTAAATTAATTTATTTTTTTGAATAATTATATTATACTCTTGTTTTAATAATTATAATTCTAGGTAAATACATTTCCAGGAAGAATAAATACCTGCATAAATTCTAAACTATTAAGCTTCGACTGTGGTGGGTTTGAGGCAGGCTCGAATTATCTAATCGTCTGTTCACTGTTTTACAGAAGTTCTTTTGTTAGAGCCAGAAATATCACATTTGGACTCATCAGTCTAAAGAACCTTCTTCCATTCATTTGCTGTACAATTCTTATAGGCCTTGTCACTGCATCTGATCAGATTCCAATGCTTTAGATATTCTGCACTTGAAGTCTTGATGATGCTGATGTCAGATGAGTGCCTTTGGGCTTCCCAGAGCTCATCAGACACACTTCACTTGCACCAGTAAGGTAACTGGACATCCCTTGAGATGGCAACAGGGATTCACTACAGAATTGAGTATATTCACAACATTATTTTGTGTTTCCCCTATCTATGGCATCAGTAATACAATAATAGAAAATAAACTTTAGCCTAGCAAGATCAGCAGTGTGCATTCCAGTAAGAAAGACACACTACATGTTTTAAGCCCACTACATAAAAGCACAACTTGAAACCAACCCCCTCATCCTTCCATCATCTGAAATGGTACTCCTTTTTTTTCTGGTGCTTGACTGGTGCATTAGAGGATCAAGCCATTATTAAGCTTAATGAACACCTGCAAACGTTTGAACTGCTGTGCTCCTGCAATGCGGCACGGCTAATGATCCCAGGACAAGGGAGTTTATTGCGCATACTTCTCTTTACAACTTATGGACACAGAGCTTCTTTTAAATGTGCATCTTCATAAAGGGTTTTTTAAATTATTTACAACAAAACTATATATAGAGCAATAAAAAGCAGAGGGTCGTTTATACAGACACAAAGTATTAACTTGATTCTATATATTTTATATATCAATTTTATTGCTAATGCTTATTCACCTAATGGTTTTAATGTTTATTTTATTGTTTCCTAAGTCTCTTCTGTTCTAGCTAAATTAATTTTTTTGTAGTTTAATGTAATTTGTCAATGTTATATCCACAGGTTCTGCCTGAAGTAAATATAACTATAGACATTGTGTACACTGAACCACCACTTTACTACTATAGACCAGGGCCATTACTAAGCTCTCACAATCAAATAAAAATTTAAATAAAAAGTGTTTGACTTTTTGATTTTTCTGTAGGGATCAGGATGTACAGTACCTGGGGAAAGTTGTCTCACATTTCCAGATATTCCTAAACATACTATAGGTACTTTGAGTAAAGGTAATTTGCCTGGAACAAATACATAATAGGTAGAATAGTTATAACCATATAATAATTCAGTTTCATTTACTAGGATTCAAAACACAGTGAGCTGATCAATGTGTGATAAATCACGTAAATGTTCCATACATACACCAGGAAGTTTTACAAACTTAGGAAAAACCATCTTCATCTCAACACAGTGTGATGTCTAAATCAGACATCAGATACATTTTATTCAGGAGTGTAGACTTTCATTAAAGGCTGTTTGCCAAGGATGAATGATCAAGATGTAAGAAATAACCATCTCATCTTTCAATTTCATTTTCTTTTCATCCCATATAGAAATGATACATGATTGTCACACACACCAGGAAGTTTCAAGCATTTTGCGAAAGCTGTCTGCCATTTCCTTTTTATTAAGACCAAAAACAGCATGAAGCCCAAATCAGACATTAGATATTATGCATTTATTCAAAAAAAAAACGTAGACTTCCTTAAAGGCCATTTGCCAGGAACAAATTTACACAGCATCTTGCTCCATTAGCAGAGTAAAAATTACAGCTGTGGATGCCAGACACTGGTCTAGATGAACCAAATGAACCATCTGCGCCCACCAATCCTCTCCTCTCGACTAGTTAACGGGATCTGCGTTGTTTCCAGCTGGGATCGGATAAAAGCGCTGACGTGGGTGTGGGGGTAACACGGCGGATCTCTGGCAGCATCTTTCTGCCCAGCCACATCTCATTCTCTATCTCCCAGGCTGGCAAAAATTGAGGTTTGTGAAGGTCATTATCAAGAAGTGCTGCCTTATTACAGTCAGTGACCTTCACCCCAGGCCCCTGGCACTCTTCTATCTCTTATTTAATGTGGAGACTTGCAATGTGTGTCTGGGTGTGTTGGTGTGTGTATACCCCAAAAGAGAAAACCTCTTAGCTTTTTTCCCCCTGCTCTTTATCGCCAGATCCTCTAGTCACCGCCTGTCCGAGTTCATCATGTCCCCAAGGGCTAAAGAAAGAGGACAGCAACGAGATGACACAATCTGAGAAGCACACAGACAGATGGGAAGCAGAGATGAGAAATATTACACACTGACATGCTTATATATACTTTACAACTGATGTGCATCATGACTCATTTTGGTGATTCATTTCATCCAGGGGAATAAAACTATTTTTCAAATCATTTCAAACGCCACTTGAAACGCAGTATATTGCTGAAACATTGTCAGACTATAGTGTCATATTTTCAATAAATAATAAAGACTAAAACATTTAGTTTTCATCAGCTACAATTGCTGTATTTAAAAAGAAAAAACTGAATCTAGACTAAAGCTAACAATAACAAAATGACTGAAATTCATATATTTTTTTAAAAGACTGAAACTAAAATAATTAAGTGGATTAAATATCTGAAAAGGACATTTAATCAAGATCACCGAGTTAGACATTGTTCACAGTAGGCCTATGTAGCAGACAAAGGAAAATACAATTATTTAAATAAACAAATAAATCAACAAACAAACAAATAAATAAATAAGCCATCTATAAAAGAGTAAGACAGTGTTTTTAAAGGTAGTTACATTGGCTTTGTTATGCCTCTTGAATTGTGTCTGTCTGTTATTTGAAAACTAAGTATTGCATGCAACTGGATCGTTTGCACCTTTAAGACAAATTTAACCAAGTTAAAGAGGAATAACATTTGACTTTGCATATCAGAGACTGCATCCCTAATGCAGTCTGAGATAACGAATACTTTCCGCCTAAAAGCTTGAATCTTTTTTAGTGAGTAAAAGTGAAACTCTGGGTGTGTGACTCAGCTGTTGACAGTGTGTGTTTCAAAGAGATTAAGTTCAGTTTGCAGGCAAGGCCACTGAGAAGAAGCAAAAAAAGAGAGAATCACAGCCTACCATCCCCCTACTCCCCCCTTTCTCTCTGTGGCCTTCCATGCTCTGAAAAGGCCCAGTGGATTTATCTGGCCCTTGAAAATAGGTTTTGGATGACGCATTATCCAAGACTGCGTTTTAAACATCTATCCAAAAAAAGGGGCTCACCGGCAATATTGCACCTTTTATCTGCCCTTCAGTTCTTTTGTGAGAGGGACATAAGGAGAGGGCAGATAACATGGAGAGAAGTGTGCTTTATAAGGCTTTTGCCTTCCAAATCCTAAAAGTTTAGCAAGGATGCTTAAGTGCACATTTATGCTTAAGTGCATAAGTTTCATTTTGTCACTTATCTCATCTTTCCTTAGCACTGCATGCACGCCCTTAGGATATTCCTTGGTGGTTTTAACACCTGCACTGGGCCTGACAATTTCTGCAAATGTCAGGAAATTCTGTTTTGCAAAAGGAGAACATGCAGATCAAAAGAACTGCTTAGAAGTAGGGCAGTATGTAACATGGTTATATGACTAAGTCGAGAACAGCCAAGGCAGTTTGCTTCTTGACTTCTGTCATAACCTTGTTCCTGTGACCCCATGTGGGTAGCCTACAAAGCGTTCTCGCTATGGCACCCTTGTCCTCTGGCTAATCCTGTCAGCTCATGTAAACCAGGTGGCGTGATGGCTCTCCTTTCGGTCTTACAAATGTAAATTCATATGTAATGATTATGTTCTACCTTCTTTCTATCTGGAATAGGGTCATGGTTTCTTTTGGAACTAAGGGAGGCTGTTTATCTAAGTTGTATTTAGAGTTTGTGGCATGTTCTTACAGCGTACTTTGCTATAGATAAAAGGAGATAACATTTATAAATGATGACTATACCTTACTTTATAATGGTGGGAGGTGGTAGCTTAGTGGCTTTGGCTCTAAAGGTCATAAGTTCAAATACCAGCAACACCAAGCTGCCACTCATGGAGCCCTGAGCATGGCCCTAAAACCCATAACTGCTTGTTGTATGGAAAAGATTAATATAAATTGCTCTGGATAAGGGCGTCTGCTAAATGCCATAAATGTAAATGTAAAAGTATTAATGATAGCAATTGCTCAAAGTGTTGACACTGCCACCAATTATAGATAAGAATTCTGTTCAGAATGATAATCAAACTCACTACAGAGCATATGGGCTGTGATGAAGCACCAGTCTGATTAGGAAATCTGCTGAAGGTTATCAATAATGCTCCATGTTACTGCTTGTCAAATTAACTACAATCAAGTGTATCTATGGAATCACTTCCACTTTAGGTCCTTTATGATGCATCTCAAAATACTTAAACAGCTGGTCAACAACTACTTTCACATAGCAGCTGACAGCCCTCAATTTGCACAGGGCAGAGCTGGGGACATTTTCATCTGCAGAAGCAGGTATATTGATAGATTTATTAATATACTCCAGCAACAATGCCTTTGCCCTGGTTTTGCAAGGATGTCTGAGACATTCCACAAAAATGAAAGGTTTTGACAAGTTTATGTGCTCTTTGATGAAAAATATTAATCAGACCTCAGTGTGCATATAATGTTTACATGTACAAATTTAGGGTATATACAAAAATTGAGTTGAGGTGACGAAGGTAAAGAACCTTTGCCCAGTGTTTGAAACAATGATGAGAATGCAATCACAAAAAAAAAAAAACATTTACATTCAACTGCATATAAATAAAAAATAGAATGTTTCACTCATAAAATCTTGTCAGACAACTTTGAACATTATAAAATGCTGGGGTTACTCACAAGGACCAGAGCTAAACATTCAAGGTGTGTGAACTGCTTTCACAGAAAATATACAGTTATTTAAAATCTCATAGTTCACTTGGGAATATTTTTTGGCTCCCAGAAGAATATTTGTGCTTTAGGATTGAGAAGTTTGCACTAAACTTCTTAGCCAATTGCTACTGCTACACCTCAGGAAAGGTAATAACAACCATGATTTAATGCATACCCTTGCAAAGTGGATTTGTATGGTAATCAGGTCAGTGTGTTATTGTGTTAATTTGCTAGCAACATGTCTATTTAGCCAGTCTGTACTATTATCATTGTTACATTTTCTTCTATCAGTAAAGTGTTTTGTTCATCTCAGTTTCATGCTTTCTTATTTCTTTCTTAATTCTTTTCACCCTGAATTCCAAGTTAGATTTTACATATTAGAAAGTGTCCAATACAAACATATAGTGTTCAGTTGACCATAAATAAGTAAAGAAAAACAAACGACATATTTCACAGTAGTAATCGTAGATTTGTCAGGGCAAAAAATATATAATGCTGTGTGACATCCCTTCAGATTCTCTGCATCACTGTATGGCTTTGTAGGTGAAGTTGACACTAGTTGCATTAGACATATATAAAGATCCCTTAGGGTTCGATACAGAGCCATAACACCTTCTCTTACACCTGAGTAGTTCAGAGGTCTCAAGCTGTCACATTTTATCACTGTCACAGCCAAAGAAGATACCAACAGACCCCAGGAGATCCTAAATGAGTTAAAGACACCTGTTCCTTTCACTCTGTGTCTGAAAATCCAGGACCCTTCCTGAGGGCTTTCTCAAGCAAGATCCAGAAGTCTGTTTAAACGGTGTTTAAATCTGTTCTAACCCATTCTAAATTTAATATTGAGAATTGGATTTATGGGAATGGTGAGGTTTCTGTAGAGGTTATGCCATTTCTTTTCACCTCTCAAACATGCCAGTACATAGATTGGCTACACCAAATTCCTTAAAATATGTGGACAGCATCCAACACAGGGTGTATTTATGTCTTTCACCTAGTGTTCCAAGGATAGGTTCCAGACTAAGCTATTCTTTTTGAAGCTAGGATGGTTTGTTTCTTCCTTTTTTTTTGTTGTTGCTGCTTTTCATTTCCTTATAACCTGCAAACAACCCAGTCATAAAGAGGATTTCTTACCATAGTAGAGACATGACCATCACCAGTGATCATTACTGAGACTGGCCATTTTGCAAAAAAGTTATCATGGAGCTTGTTGATATAAATGAACAGGATACACACTGTATGGTCATAAATCTGTATACATCTGACTATTCGTATGTGCTTTTTGAAGATCCTATTCAACATTTAATCCACATTTGTTATAAAAAATAAAATAAAAAATCCACTTTTCAGGAAAAATGTTCCACAAGAGTGTGCTTGTGGAAATGTTGCTCATTCAGCCACTAGGATGTTTGTAAAACCAGTTATTGATGTAGGGTGAAAACGCCCGGGGTGCAGCCAGTGTTTCAGTTCATCCCAAAGGTGTTCACAAGAGCTAAGGTCAGAGTTCTATAAAAGACCACTCCACTTCCACTTAAACCCATGTAAATCTATGAGCAACATTTTGATGTGTGCAGGATACTCCTCATAAAACAGCTTCAGCTCATAATGATATGGATTCAAGGTTCAACATTTTTTACGTTAGATATTTGCTGCAGCTTTGACTGCTGCAAATGTATGCTGTGAAGCCCACTTTCTTCCACATACTAATGAAGCTTTATTGGATTCAGATCTGTTAGCTGAACCTATTGTTATGTTCATGAGACTAGTTTGAGAAGATTTGTGCTTTTTTTGACCTGTCACATAACATACTCGTGGTGGAAATAGTTAATATAGAGTGTCTAAATTGTGGCTGTAATAGGATGAACATTGTCAACATGTTCACAGACAATTCGATTAACATCAAGGAACCTAATGTTTGCCAAAAAAAAAAAAAACATTCCCCACACCAAATTGACACAAGACAGGCTGGGTCCATAGATTGATGCTGCTGATTGCAAATTCTGATTTTCAAAATCTGAAATTTTGACTACATACACTGATGTACTAATACATACAGCAGAGAAAATCAAAATTCATTATATTAGTGGTGGTCATTTTAATTAATCCATGTGACTTTAGTAAAATTATTTATTCATATAAAGTAATTCATTTCAATAAAAAAGTAATAAAAAATCAGAAGTAGTTTTTCATACATTTAAGTTTAGAGGACTATATTCATTAGTGAAATATGCTATATTGAATAAATGAACAGCACTTAAGAATTGTCTTTTTAGGTTAAAACGAGAACATGTCAATCATAAATAACATGTTATTTATGTTACTTAAGCCCTGTGTTAAGTGTACTGCAAATAAAGTGTGTACTAATGCTATTTTTCATGCATTGCTAAAAGGTTGCGCTGGCCCTTTAAGAAACGGAACTGTGATGCTACCGGAAAGGGTTATTTTCTTCCGGTGAACAGCGCGCTTCACAACGTGGTCTAAATGGTGCACGTGCAGCTTTAATATCATGTGTTCCAAATGTAGAAGGAAAGTTCTGTATTCTGTTTTTTTAATATAGCAGAGAACGAATGAGTCTGTCATATGCTGTGATAGTGTGTGCATGTGCCAGAGTGGTGATAAGTAATTTTGATACATTGTAATTAATTTCATTCACTTCATAAACTCATTTTGAAGTTATTTACTGTTATGTAACACCCAGGTTTAAGTGTAAGAGCAAGTGTCATGTTGTGTAATGATATTTGTAATGTTTGCGCTGTATTATGCATTAATCACACACAACAATAACATGTTATGAAGGACTGTATTTTCATGTACTCTCATGTTACTTAAGCAGCCTTATTTAGTCTTCCCCAAAGTTTGCATAATTAACCGCTTAACGTGCAGCATTGTGTGTCCCGTGTCATTGTGTGCACTGTGTCCGGTGTCATCACTAATCTATCTCCTGGTCTACAGAGATTTTGGTACCAGGAGTGGGGTTTCATTGCTTATTTTAGGGTGACAGTCAGGTAGGAGAGGGAGCAACATAGACAACGGTAGTGGTGAGGGCAGGTCGAGGACCAGTGCTGAGGATGCTGATGATGTGAAGTGTGATGTGCCTGGAGAGCCTGCAGAGAAATAGAGGATTGTCTTCCAGTGATGCAGGAGGGTGTTTACTTCAGCGCTGACATCATCAACAAAGGAAACGACAAGAGATTTCCTGTTTAGGCTGGACTGCAGTGACTGTGACTGTTCTGTGACTGATTAACTAAGGTAAAGACATCATAAGAACATGGATCAGGACGACACCGTGTTGGTTGCTCAGGCTGGAACCAGCCATGATGAGGACAATGCTGTGGCTGGAGGCCATGGTGATGAAGGTAATCCAATGACACAAATTTTAGAGCTAGGTTGAAGACACAACCAAGTAATGTCTACCCTTGCTAATATGAGTAATGTGTCAACCAGATCCTATGTGTACATTCCAACGTCAAACTGTACCATTTAATGGTGATCTCTCTCTAAAGACGGTTAGACTGTAGATGAGTTAATTGATGAGGTTGAACGTGTAATCAGAGTGAGGGGTTTAAACACTGATGATCAAGTAGACTTTATACTTTCTCATTTATGGGGCTCCGCCTTAGATGAAGTGAGGCTGTGTATGGAGGGGGAAGCAAAACAACATCAAAGATCTTTTTTCATATTTGAGGGGTGCCTTTAGAAAGAAATGTACCACACCACAGTTGTTGCATGCTTTTTATGCATGAAGACAATTAGAGGGAGAAGGTTTCTGTGACTAATCTTATGCTCTTTCCCAGCTTCTCAATTCTGCTCTCCAGGAGTTGACAAATGTTATTTCTGACTCGCAGCTCACTTTAAGTGACCAGTTCATATAAGGGGTAATAGATGCAACCCTGCGTAGAGAGCTGCGTAAGCTTGTTCCAGATAAACCTCTGTCCTCTCTGTTTAATGTTCGTGAAGAGGCTATGATGTGGGTCGTGGAAGACCGATCACATGGTCCTAATGTTTCAAGGGTTCAAAGCATGGCCAATACCGTTCTGGTAAAATGTCAGAACAGTCAAACCCAGCCAGCAACGCACAAAGTGACATGGCAGTAGCCTTATAAGAGGTAGTAAAGATAATCAGTCAGCAGGGCAAAGCTATTGGTGAACTCACTAATGCAGTTCGTGAACTTACCATGCAAAAAGGTGGTTCATATAGCAATCGAAGAGGAAAACCTAAATTTAAGCCCAAGTATACAGAGGACGGCCAACCAATCTGTCTAAGATGTGAAGGGGTAGGCCTGAAGGCTCAACATGCAGCACGTTAACCAAAGAACGGTTCCTGGAGTGTGCGGTTGGGAGGTGCCCTGAAGTTAACATTTACATTAGTGGTGTTTCAGTTAGATGCCTGTGTGAGTGAGACATAAGATCCCTTAGACGGATGATACTAATATCTCTCAGCCATACTGCCGCATACCACCTACTCAGTTTAAAGAGGTCAGAGAGCACATCTCTGGGTTACTTAAGAAGGGTGTCATACAAGAAAGCTCCAGTCCCTATGTTTCACCGGTTGTGTTGGTGCGCAAGGCCGATGGAAGTCTGAGGCTGTGCGTGGATTAAAGGATACTAAATGCTAAGACCAAATGCGATGCATTCCCATTGCCTCGCATTGATGAGAGCCTGGATGCGTTAAGTGGGGCAATAAACCTTGCGAGCGGTTACCATCAAGTTGCAGTCCACGATAAGCACTGCCACAAGACTGCATTTATTACACCTTTTGTGCTCTATCAATGCCGCCGTATGCCATTTAGGTTTTGCAATGCCCCTGCCACATTTCAGCGCCTCGTGCAGGCCACCATGAGTGACTTAGTGTTCCAAATTGTACTTATCTACTTGGATGACTTGGTGTATTCGTCCACCTTTTACAATCATCTAGTGAGATTGGAAACAGTGTTTAAGAGGCTGAAGAAGACAGCACTAAAAATAAGTGGCAAAAGGTCATTTCCTACAGCCTGAAGTCAGGTTCCTAAGTCATCAAGTTTCAGCACAAGGTGTGAGTACTGATCCTGACAAAATAATTGCAGTTCGTGAGTGGCCAGTTCCCAGCACTCTCGGGGAGCTCCGGACTTTTTTGGGCTTTTGTAGCTATTATAGGAGATTCATTACGGTGTTCTCACAGGTAGCCGGCCCATTGCATGACGTAGTAAATGTGTGCCTAAGGTAAAGAATTTCAGTCAAGGCAGGTCAGGTCTATAAATGCTTGCGGCCCTCCCAGTGTCAAAAAGCCTTTAAACAGCTCAAAGACAAATTTACCAGTGCACCAACCCCTCGGTATGCAGACTTTACTCTCTCTTTTGATGTAGAAACAGATTCCAGCAAACCTGGGTTGGGTGCCGTTTTGTACCAGCACCAAAATAGTAGACAGTTATAGCATATGCGAGTAGAAGGTTGAGAGGGGCTGAGAAAAATTATCAAAAATTCACCAGTATGAAGTTGGAGTTGTTAGCGCTTAAGTGGGCATTTACCGAAAAGTTTCGAAGCTACCTACTTAAGTCCAGGTTCACCATCATAACAGACAATAATCCTCTTTGTCACCTCACAACTGCAAATTAGGTGCTGCTTAACAAAGATGGGTTGCTCAACTTTTTGACTTTAATATAAGGTACCACCCTGGATGATGCAATACTGCAGCTAGTGCCTTGTCAAGGAGGCCAGGATTGGATGGACTAGATCCTGAAAGTGAGGATGCTGAGTATGATGGCTGTGTGGCAATCTGTAACTCACTTAGGACAGGAACAGCCCTGGGACTAGAGTTGCTGGCAGCAGGAGTGGAACAAGGTGCAATCAAACAACAACTGGCTTCCTTGGCCATAGATGATCAGGATGTTGGGTGGGGAAATACCCCACTATACCAGGATATTCAAAAGCCGAACTCCAACAATTTCAGGAATCTGATCCTACACTCAGTGAGTTTAAAAAGTTCTGGAACCGAAAAAGAAACTAGGTTTGTCCTTAAGTGTGCGTTCCCTGCTCAAACAATCGCAAAAGATCAGAAAAAAATGGCCTTTTGTACTGTGTAATCGATGATGTGCATGCTGGGGAATGTCACCAGTTGTTGCTACCCACATGCTTGATTAATCAAGTTTTAACAATCAGATGGGGCATCAGGGTATTGAGAGGACCCTAGGGCTGTTGAGGCAGAGATGTTTCTGGGGAGGTTTGTATGAAGATGTAGAACGGTGGGTAAAGAAATGTCAGTGATGTGTGCTAGCAAAGATGCCGCAGCCCAAAATCAGAGCACCCGGGACACAGTTTGTGACCTCCCGGCCGCTGGAAGTTGTAGCGGTAGACTTCACAACACTTGAGCCAGCCACGGATGGGCGGAAAAATTTTCTCGTAGTAACTGATGTGTTCACCAAGTTCAGTCAAGCCTTTCCCACCCGCAATCAAAATGCCGAGACCACTGCCAAGATCCTTTTAAGAGAGTGGTTCTTGAAATATGGAGTGCCACAACGTTTGCACTCTGATCAAGGCAGAAACTTTGAAAGCGCTGTGATTTCTAAAATCTGAAAGCTGCATGGAGTTAAAAATACTTTCACAACACCACACCAACCCCAGTGAAACCCTCAATGCGTGAGGTTCAATAGAACTCTTAAAGTCTCTGCCACCTGAAAAGAATAGCAGATGGCCTGAACATATATCTGAGCTTGTGTATGCATATAATGTGACCCCACACTCATCTACAGGGTACTCCCCGTACCATCTGTTGTTTGGGATCCATCCTTATCTGCCGATTGATGCTCTTCTGGGTCAGGAACCTGAAACAGATTATGGACCTGATTGGTTAAAAGTGTACCAGGACTGTCTCAGAAAAGCACATGCTTGAGCTAAGGAATATGCAGAGAGGAAGGCTGCAGAGAGAGCAATGCACCAAGATGAAAAGGTATACTGCCCTGCTGTAGAGATTGGACAGCATGTGTACTTGCCACATCGACCAGAAATAAGATTCAATAAGCCTCTTGAAGGTGGCCCAGTTCGAAGAGTGCACCATTGTAATCTCAGACCCAGTGAAAGTCCAGTCCCAGTGCCCATGCCCAGGAGTCGAAAACCCCCTATAAAGGAGGTATCTGCTTCAGTCTCTGAGTCCGAATTAGAGGCAGAATATGTCTTGGTGGAGGAAATCCAGGGTCCCAGGGAAAGGTAGACAGTGACTCCAGCATCTGAAGGTCCAGAACAGCCAGTTAGTGAGCCCGAGGCCTGTTCAGTAATGAGGGATCTGCAGAGAATAATGTCTTTCCAGAGGGTTGTAAGGTACCTGATTAATTCTTTGACTGCGAGTCCAGTTGAGTCAGAGGCAGAAAGTGATTGCTAACCTATTGAAAGTCAGGAAGCGAGCCCTGTACCTACTCCCAGAAGGAAGAGTAAGAGAGTTGTTGAGTTAGAAGTGCCTTGTCCTGCGCCTCGGAAAACACACAGAGAAACTGCAGGGCGACACAGTAACCTAAACAGATTACCTAGATCAGCTTGCAATGCAGGGACCTGTAGTCCTGATGTGCTATCCCAAGGGTTAGCTGGCACGGTTTTCTATACATCAGGAACGCTACAAGGTGGGCTAATTGATTAGTGTCTGTAGTCACTGAGGACGTTGACTATAAGCAGGGGAGAGTGTAACCAGGTTAAAATGAGAACATGTCAATCATAAAATAACATGTTATTTAATGTTACTTAAGCCCTGTGTTAAGTGTAATGCACATAAAGTGTGTACTAATGTCTTTTTTCATGCATTGCTAAAAGGTTAAACTGGAAACTATAGTGAGTTAAACACTTCTTGAGTATTTTTGTTATTTTGATGACTGTGTATTTTGCTGATTGACAGCGATTTCTGTTGGGATACATCTTGTGTGGTGTGGAAAAGCACGAAATTGTTTCTCAAAGAAACATAAGTGATTAAATATAATCAATATAAGAAGAGTTTTGAGACAGTTTTGTGTATAATTTTATGTGGACCAGTGATATTGAAATGTAGTTATTTTGTTAGAAAGTGCTTCGTAAGCCTTCTGTGTGTTTCTGGGTGAGCGTGAAGCATCAGAGTAAGTGTTGTTTACTTTTAGTAATTTCACAAAAGAGGTTCATTTGTCATGTAAATGCATGTTTTATTGAAATAAGTGCAATTATAGTAATGCTTTAATGTCATGTGTTCCAAATGTAAAAGGAAAGTTCTGTATTCTTTTTTTTTTTTTAATATAGCAGAGAAAGAATGAGTCTGTCATATGCTGTGATAGTGTGTGCATGTGCCAGAGTGGTGATAAAAAGTAAGTTTGAGACATTGTAATTCATTTCATTCTCTTTATAAACTCATTTTGAAGTTATTTACTGTTATGTAACACCCAGGTTTAAGTGTAAGAGCATGTGTTATGTTGTGTAATGATAGTTGTAATGTTTGAGCTGTATTATGCATTAATCACACACAACAATAACATGTTATGAAGGACTGTATTTTCATGTACACTCTTTACTTTAGCAGCCTTATTTAGTCTTCTGTGCATTCAGATGTTGCATTCATGTGTCTGTTTGTTTTCTTACATCAGGGGCTACTACTGTTGTCTGTTAGTTGGTTGAACAAGGAGTTTTGTCCCTTACTGTTGTGACGGGGGAAAATTATATACGCACTGTGATAAGGGAAGCTCACTTTTTGATTGTCAACAATTTTATTTACTAGTCCTACCTTTCCAACTCCATCTTCCACAAAGATTACATAATTAAATGCTGCACCACTTAACGTGCCGTCTGAAATAAAAGATCTCCGTTAAATTCTATTTCCTGTGTCTGGTGTCATCACTAATCTATCTCGAGGGCTAAATTAGTCTAGTCTTAGAACTTTTCTTACTCACTTTTTAAATACTGTTTCTCTGTTTTTATTGTGTGGCAAACTGAACAAACCAAAAGCCAGGTTTAGTGAATCAGCAGATCCTTGTTTATTCAAATAATTTGTCACAAATGGCAATGACCATTTCAGTTTGTTCATAAATGACAATTTCTAGTTTCATTCATGAATATTTATTATTTATATATATATTTAACAAATGCACCAAGACTTGAAAAATTATTTTAAAAAATTATATTTTGTCAACCAGTTTGGGGAGCGGTGACTTACATTTCAGTAATCAATTTGCAGTTGACGTGTTTATTCTGTAAATTCATCAATCCTTACATATGAATAAATTGAAATTACGTTCAGTGTACACATATAAAACTTCTCCAAACTGCTACATTCTCTTTATTGCATGGATTCCCTTTCGTCTTATCTCGATAAACTAGCAAGACTGACATCCAAGCTGAATAAATGACTGTTTTATTTGTTTAATTGACTAACAATTTGTTTACGAACAACAGCTACCACCCTGATTCCAAAAACGTTGGAACACTGTGTAAAATGTAAATAAAAACAGAATTCAATGATTTGCAAATCTGCAAATTTTCATAAACCCATATATTATTTATAATAAAACATGTATGAATATTAAATGTTCAAACTTAAATGTTCAAATTTTGAATTTAATGGCTGCAACATGTCTCTAAAAAGCTGGGATGGGGCAACAAGTAAGTGTTGCATAAAATTATGCAAATAATTAGGTTATTGGCAACAGGACAGTAACATGTTTGGGATAAAAAGAGTATCTTAGAGAGTCCATCAGTAGTAAAAATGGGCAGAGGTTCACAATCTGTGAATAATGTACTTTGAATATCTAATAATCTACATTACATAATCTCATCAACATATTGAGAATCTGGAAAGATCTCTGTGCACAAGAGATATAGACAAAAATCAATATTGGATGATCATGAACTAAATTCAAAAGCCTGCATCTCTGATAGA
Source organism: Silurus glanis (assembly GCA_014706435.1). NCBI lineage: Eukaryota > Metazoa > Chordata > Actinopteri > Siluriformes > Siluridae > Silurus > Silurus glanis. The sequence goes on along the minus strand of JAAIIK010000101.1, from coordinate 7,260,194 downwards.
ATGGGAGTACATTAGTGTGTATGGATTTGGAAACTTGCACAGCTGGAAAGACACCAATGCTAAAAGGTATACACAGGTTTTAGACAATGTTACACAGCATACCTCATCTATTGCAACTGCATGGCTTTGCAGTAGAAGAGTCTGGGTACTGAACCTGCATGTCTGCAGTTCAGCAGCTAACAACTGAGAACAATTGGCATATAATGGAACAAGAAATATGATAAAGAAGACCCAGGATTGTTGAGCAGACTACCACTATCATGTCACAATTATAGAAACCATCAATACTACACAAAAACGCAATTTGGCAATGCTTGGCATTACAGAGAGAGAGGCATTTCGCATATGGAGGGTGAATACCATTTTACCAAAGCAAGATCCAAACCTCTACACTACAACCTCAACTGTGCCACCTACATCATCTGGAGCAGTTCAGAATCAATATTTGTCTAATAACCTGACAAAAACATAAAAATATTTAAATAAAATACAACCTACTCTCCAGAGATGCAGACTCATAATTTGCACCTCTCCTCAGAGGCTGTAAACCAGTGGTACTGCTCGTATTCACTGGTCTGGAAGTGGCGAAACAAACTTCGGGGTTGGCCGACCTCTCCTCACGATGTCTAGCTTTTCTTGAAAATTGAAAATAATTTCTCTTCCTCTGTCAGCCATTGTGGGCTTAAAAAAGTCTAACTCTGATGTATTAATGTGTGCAGAGTGCTGCAGAAGTGTTTTGCTAGTTAAACTTGGCTTGGTAACAGTTTTGCTCTGACCAAACAATCAGGAGGTGGAAAAATTCTGACGCCTGTGAGGCGTATTTGAAATCTGATTGGTTAAAGCAACAGACTAATTTCTAATAGAAACTAAGGTAAATAGGCCAGCACTACTGATTTTGAAGGCCCTGAACAGATTAGATTGACATGGCAGCACATAGAGGCTGAAATCTGATTGGACAAAAAAACATCCACATACACTTAATGGTGCAGTGCAGCGCAGCCAATGGTGCAGTGCAGCCATGAGAATGAAGAGATAAGACTGTTGGAAATAAATTAATACAATTTAATGAAACAAATATTATAATCTAGGTTGTAAATGAAGGTCAGTGCTTCTGATAGTGTTTAGGCCAGCCGAGAATTCTTTGCTACCACTGTTAAAAGGAGAGAGGATGCCACACAGTGCTAAACATGGCCTTGTCACAACTTTTCTGAAATAAAATAACACTGCTGTCACATGATGGCTAATTAAACAGATTCATCAAAAAGGAAGAGTAGTGTCCCTAATAAAGTAGCCAGTGGGTGTCAATCTTTCTGTCTTTCCTGGTGTAAAGGTCAACTTAAAGTTATGATTATGCCTAAAATGAAAATTGGGATTATTGTGAGAGATGCAGTTGTTTCAGAAAGGGGGAAAATTATTAGTTGTAATTTCAGTAATGACAACGCCAATATTCAGAAAAGTGAGGAAACAATTAACTCTATTTCATGCCATCTAAGCTCTCTATTTCTTTGACCTTTTGGGAAAATGACTGCCACCTGAGTAAACACTGAAGTGAAGAGAATCAATAGCTTTCATGAGCAAGCAGTTTGCTCACTGCTGATTGTTCAACGCAGTGACCTTATGAGAGCATATTGCACTGAATTGTGTTAAGTCATTATAAAGCTTTCTCATACGTATCCTGGGGACACAATGCTTGTGATCACAAATTGAATTATTGTGTGTGAGTAGGTGCTGGGGATGTCCTAGAGACAATGCTGAATCTTGTATAAACACTCATTCAATTGTAAATGGACTTCAAGAGTGCTTTTATGGACTTGTTTATGTTGTGTATGAATTGGATTAAAACCTATTGCAACTTGAGACCTTTTACACAGATTGATTTTTCAATAAGCCTCATGATGATGTAAAGTGATAGCACTCCAATAGCTGTATCTAGAGAGAAGAGAAGTAAAAGAGGGATGGAAATCGGGTGGCATGACATAATCCAGTCAGATAATGAAGCTTAAAAATGGATTTGAAAAAAGGAGCTTTCAAAATGAGCGGAACACAAAAACCAGTGCAAGTCGAATGATTAATGACAATATTCAGCCGTTGCAGCAATTCAATTCACAATCCTGTGTACAGTATGTGAGAGCATGAACGAGAGATTGTTTTTTCTCTATGAGTTAATTATTGTTTCATGAAGTTCTGTTCTTTGAGCTCTATTTAAAGGTCTCAAATTTAATACATCAGTTATCTTTAATAAATGTTTTTCATCCAAGGTGTAGAGTTTCTTGCACTAGAGATATGAGACAAATGTAGCTAAGTAAAGAATGTTTGTAGTTTTACCTTTGACCACCTAAATTGTGTGAATACTTGTGTGGTTTCGGACACACTGTGTTCTATAAAAATATTAAAAGAGAACATCACCAAGCTAAAAACAGTAGCAATGATCATGCAAAATTCTGAATTACATTTTAAACTATGTTGAAGCATGTAGCTTGGTATCACTAGACGTTTTGTGACAAACCTGTAAATTGTTATTGATTTGAATGTTCAAAGAATTGCGATTTGATTTGTAAAGTTTTATTTACACCAAATTATATTTTGCTGCTTCTTTACTAGTTGCATTACTGCACGCAACAATGTTTTAAGGTGTGTATTTGCTGTTATATAGTGCATGATGCTAGTCAGCTGTAAGAATGTCAATACACTGTGGTATGAAACTAAACTCCTAATGTATATTATGCAACAGCAGTTAAAAACCAAAGATTTCTACCAGGCAGGGTGGCATTAATAATAACATAGTCTCATACAAAATTAATGTTGAGAGGCTAACACACTTGACTTCTGCACACTTGACTACTACCTAGTGTATTTCTAGAGCTACCCCATAATAAACAGGTGAGAACAGAGTCTGTTTGAAATCCAGCAGCTTAAATTCTGCAATTTTGGCATGGACAAATACTAGCCTGAACTAGCCCAAAGGATTTTAGCATTGGGAAAAGCAATATTTGTTTCTTTCTTTTGATCATACCTTGCATAGAGAACAAGCATTAATTTACCTGAGGTTCACATTTAGATGTGTTAAACAGCTTAAACATGTCAACTTTTGTTTAAATGATATAACTATCTTTGAACATTTTGGATCATTAGAGTTTACAGGTATTTTATTGTTGATAGGTGTAAAATATGTCAGGATCTTCCGGGCACACTGCACACCGCGGGGTCGGCGGCCATCTTGACCTTTTTCCCGCGCCTCAAGGTATATAAGGACATCTTGACTTTAGCTTGAGGCCAGATTATTTTACCTGCTCCCTAGCCCCTGAGATTATTCTTGCCACCCTGCCTCTTCTGGATTCTGTTCCTGTGCCTGACCCCTGCTCTGCTCTGCCTTCCTAGTACCCGGTTTGGACTTTGGTTTTGTTTTGCCGTTTTTGTTTTTGCCCTGCCTATATTCTTCTTTTTGCCGGCTTTTGATTTTATTTTATTTTTACTGTTTTTTGCTTTGGCTTTGTCTTCCCTGCATTGCCCTGTTTGCCTGTGTTTTGACTAGGGCTGGGCGATAAATCGATTTTATCAATTAATTCGAATGCATAATTTACATCGATGTGTTTTAATAAAAATCGGATTTCTCTTTAATGTCCGCCGACGCTCCCCTCTGGGCTCCAATAGTTTCGAACGAACTCAGCCCTACCCCCGCGCGTTTGCCATAGAGATGCACAAACAACATGGCAGCGAGCAGAGAAGAACTCGTTCCCAAGAAAGGCACAGTGTCATCTGTAATTTGGAATTGGTTCGGTTTTGCTGCGTCAGACGCAGCACACACAACACCCCGCTGCAAAGTGTGTTTGAAGGCTGTTGCAAGCAAAGGTAGCAGTACCACCAATTTACTGCAGCACCTCAAACAGAGGCATGCTGTCAAGTGGGAGAGATGTAGGGCCCTACGAAATGAACAAGACAGCGGCAGCACAGGACTGCGGTTAAGACAGCCGCATCTTGAAAATACACGGTTAAGCAGCCGCACTTTGTTTAGTGTTGTGCGTCTAATCGTACACTTACGGTACGGGTGGTGGGAGCGGTCAAAATACCTGTAAAGACGCTTCAGAACGGCGTTTCCGTTAAGAAACAGAAAAATCAGAGCATTTGAATCACCATATTCAAACACTCATAAAACATTTTTTTGAGGTGTGCTCAATCTTTCAAATAATTCTTATTTAGAATCTCCCTGTCTATTAAATTCTTATTTCAAATTTCAACTCATTTTACTGTGGAGTTTTTAAGAAAAGTAAAGGTAAAATCACTCCAAGCATCACTGCATTTTTAACCACGTTCCACATTTAAACACTAAATACATAAAAAACATAAAACATTTTTCTTTGTAGGTCCGCTTAATCTTTCAAATATTTATTATTTACAGTGTCCCTGTCTATTACTCTGTTAAATTTTATCTCATTTTACTGTGGAGTTTTGGAGAAAAGTAAAGGCAAAATCACTCAAAACCTCAGGTGCATTTTCAATCATGTTCCACATTTAAACACTCATAAAACATTTTTCTTTGTAGGTTTGCTCATTTTCCCCTCCTTGAACTGCCACCTTAACGTGGTGGAGGGGTTTGAGTACCCGAATGACCCTAGGAGCTATGTTGTCCAGGGCTATATGCCCCTGGTAGGGTCTCCCAAGGCAAACAGGTCCTAGGCGACGGGTCAGACTAAGAGCGGTTCAAAACACCCTTACGAGAAAAAATAAATCAAGGACCGTGACGTCGCCCGGTATGGCGCAGCCGGGGCCCCACCCTGGAGCCAGGCCCGGGGTTGGGGCTCGTATGCGAGCGCCTGGTTGCCGGGCCTTCCCCCACGGGGTCCGGCCGGGCTCAGCCCGAAGGAGCGACGTGGGGCCGCCTTCCCGTGGGTTCACCACCTGCAGGAGGGACCGTAAGGGACCGGTGCTGAGAGGATCGGGCAGCAGTCGAAGGCGGGGGTCTTGACAACCCGATCCCTGGACACGGAGAAGTGTCTAGGGAATCTGCTTAGACTGCTGCCCCCGCGACCCAAACGGATAAGCGGGAGAAGATGGAATGGAATGGATGGAATGGTTTGCTCATTTTATGTTATGTTACGTTCTATTTTCACAATTTACAATGGCAGGGCCTGCTATCTTGTATTTTTGGCTTGTTGTTTCTGATTGCACTTTAACCCAAAGTGGGTTATAATCCCAGAAGGGTAAATAAACTTTATTTAATAAAGTTAAAACTTTTTTTGAACATTTTCTTTTTCATATGCAGATTGATTTTAAGCAGGGGGGAAAAAATCGATTTAAATCGCAAATCGGATTTTTTGTGAAAATTCGCCCAGCCCTAGTTTTGACCCTGGACTGTTTTATTGGACTTTGTTTTTGCCTTTGCCCATTTAAGACCGTTTTCACCTAACTCTTGTGGCATCCTGCATTTGGGTATTTCATCCAGTCTCCACTCACCCAGTCACCCGTGATTTCTGACAATTTCTGATTAATGGGGCACTTTAAATAAATGAAAACCTGTAATTATAAATACATCTCTGAAAATAGAAGTACTATATGTTTAAAGGCTCTTATTCTTTATTGAATTAGCATTTGTTTGGTTGTTTATACATTTACTTATTAATGTATGACAACATACTGAGAGCAGCAACATGCTTGCCAGATGTTTAAACATAAATAACACCAACAAAGGATGTAAAGAAAATATATTACAAACCATAAACAGGGCAATTGCAGTTTATTCCATTACCATTTCCAGGTTATGTATTTAAGTAGCTTTTAATGTACACAAATAAAAACAACTTATATTTCTTATTATTATTTCGGCTGCTCTCGTTAGGGGTAGTCACAGCAGATCATCTGTCACCATATCACCCTGTCCTCTACGTCTGCTTCTTTCAAACCAACTTGCCTGGTGGCTCCATTCTCAGCATTCTCAAACCTGATATACCCCATGTCCCTCCTCTGCACATGTCCAAACATCCCAATCGGGCCTTTCTCATTTTGTCTCCAAAATGCCCTACATGCGCTGCCATTCTAATAAACAAATTTTTAATTCTGTCCATCCTAGTCACTCCCAATGAAAATGTCTGCATCTTCAGCTCTGCTACCTCTAGCTCCACCTCCTGTCTTTTAAACAATGCCACTGTTTCTAAACAATATACCTAGCATGTCTCACTAGAGTCCTATAAATTTTCCCTTTCACTCTTGCAGATACCCTTATATCACAAATCACTCCTGCCACTCTTCTCCACCCTGCCTGCACTGTTTTCTTCACTTCTCTTACACATTCTCCATTACTTTGCATTGTTGACCCCAGGTACTTAAACTTATCCACCTCTTCTCCCTGCAACCGCACCACTCCACTGCCCTCCCTTTCATTCACACACATGTACTCTGTCTTACTCCTACTGACTTTCATTCCCTTTCTCTCCAGTGCATACATTAACCTTTCCAGGTTTTACCCAACCTGCTTCCTACTCTCACCACAAATCACAATAAAAATCCGCAAAGATCATAGTTCATGGAGACTCCTGTCTGACATCATCCATCAGCCTGTCCATCACCACTGCAAAAAAGGAAAGGGCTCAGAGCCGATTCTTGATGCGGTCCCACCTCTCTATACTTCTCCATCAACATCCTCAAAGTAAATATTGCATCTGTAGTGCTCATGGTGTGACTGAACAACTTTATTCCCCTGTGGTTACTGAAGGTCTGCACATCTCCCTTCTTCTTAAAAATTGGTACCAGCACACTCTTTCTCTATTCCTCAAGCATCCTCTCACCTTCCAGAATATTGTTAAACAATCTTGTTAAAAACTCCACTGCCATCTCATCGAAACATTTTCATGTCATCTAGTCCAACCGACTTTCCCCTCTTCATCCTCTTATCTTCCTGCTCCACCATCTCCACATCATCCAACCTTCTCTTTTTCTAATTTTACTCATGCATCAGCTTAACCCAGCCATTAGGGAGGCACAAGCCAGTGCACTCTTAGTGCCGG
>JAAIIK010000101.1:7203354-7243196 GCA_014706435.1 Silurus glanis | reverse complement strand
TGAAGATGAGAGATGAGTAGAGAGATATATATATATATATATATATATATAATTTCCACACAGATATGACGTGTTGTGTCTTATGGTGTTACTCATTCTACGTTGCTGATGTCAGCAAACTGGAACTCACCACAGACCCTTGTGACTCTCAATAGAAGAGACAGAATGGGGCCGTTTTACAACACACTGCATCTCATGCTATCTTTGTCACACCCTGATCCTCTGTTCTCTTCCCTATTCAGCACTCCTTGTTCTGATGTTGTTTTAATTGCTCTCAGGTATCAGGGGACCTTATTAATTGAAGGCATTTACTTTAATGGCACAGAGGAGGCCATGACCACAAAGTACCTTCCTTCACTTGGATATGTTTATTTGTCTTATTTTTGCTTTTCTTTTTGTTTTCACTTAAGATTGCAGATCTGACCTATATATAGTATAGTTTTAATTAACCACATAGCCACTGTCCTACAGGCCTTAGAAATGCATTTATTTTTAAAGTTTGTTCACTAAACGAAAGTGGTCAAATTAAACGTTACCCAGGATCGTCAAGCAGTTATTTATTTCATGGTTCATGGCTGATTTACCTATTTTATATGCTCTTAAGACCTGCATTAATAAACCCCCTATATCCAGAATTATTTGGCAGATTTATTTGTTTTTTATTCATAGTTTTGTATGAGATGCAGAATAAAATCAGCTATATAGTGGTTAACCCTATCCAACTGCCCTGCATTTCGGAAAAAGAATACCACACTGTCATCAGTCCATTAATTTTTCTTGCTTCTTTATGTGAGAGATGGAAGTTGTTATCAATTTAAATTAATCTAGCACACTCTTGAGTTTTAACTTGCCACTGTACTCATGTCCTGCTGGTACTAAATTACTGTATAAATTTGTAAAAAAAAAAAAAAAAAATGTCTGAATTGGTGCAATGCAACTTACCAAACTAAATGGAGGAGTAAATGCCCACAATGTCACCAACATACTATAATCAATTTAACACTAATTGTTGTTTATTTTTTTAGCTTTTCTTACTTGTATTTATAATTTACCTTTGTGTGCAGCTACTGGATATTGCTGCAACTTTACAAGCAATGCAGCAACTTGGTGTTTTAGAGAGATGGGGATAAAAAAAAAAAAATAATAATAATAATAATTTACTGCTTAGATTGTAAGGACACATTCCTTTATTAATTTTTTTATTTATTTATTTTATATGCCAGTCATTTTACAAGCCAGATGTGACAATAAATGGTAAACTAGCCAGATAATAATTATCTGTGCTTTATCTAAGAGTACTAGTTGTTCTTGCCCTCTTCCATTTAGAAATTATGAAGGTCACTAAGCTCAACTCTACAGGCAGTTCCTTTGACCTCACAGCTTGTTTTTTTTCTTTGATACAGTATTTATTTTCACTTGTTGCTCTTATAGTACCTATGCAAATCATGTCTAATCAACTGAATTTCAACAGGTGGACTTCAAATTGTAGAAAAGATCTCAAAGATGATTCAGAGAAATGGGTTGCACCTGAGATAAATTTCAAACACCATAGCAAAGGAATTCTTATGCTAGGGGGAGATTTCAGGGTCTAATTTTGTCACCTCTGATGATTAGAGCACTATACTCAGCGTTCATTGTACTTCTCAACATAAAAGGTCAAATCTACACTAGCATAATTATATAATAAAACACTACAGTATATTCTTGGAACAATAATTTTGTTTTTATAGGTTAATAGGTGTGATGAGTCCATTAGATATAATATGTGAATGCAAAATAATAAAATGTATATTTTTTTGTAGTATACAATATTTAATAGAACATTTGAAATAATGTTTCAATTGATGCTATGTTAGTTGGTGATGCTTGTTTTGTACAGCAGTATACTGACATCACCTCTGCAGACTCCAGTTTGCGTTTCTTCAAAAACACACCCGGAACATTCATTCAAATCTTGCCAAACGTTGTAGTCATGAAGGTTTAGAGCTGTGTTACTCCATAAATTATCTATGGTACCAAAACTACCAGTGCTATAAAATGTGTCTGATTTCCGACACACATCTGGTTCTGTCACATTTGCTGCTTGAATTTTATATTAAAATGGGTGCGTGCATAATAGAAAGATGTTACTGATGCTATAGCATGTTACATCGCCAAAGACATTGTGCCTATATACACAGTTGAAAAGCCTGGATTTATTCGTATGCTAAAACTAATCAACCCTAAATTGAACCTGAGCTGGCGTCCTGCTTGTTGTCCCCAGATACAGACAAAGACACCAATCCAGTGGACAGGCTTGTGTTCCTTGCTAAAGACATGTAAAGTGCCCTCTGGCACCTGTTTGATTTTATTTAGGAGGCATGTTGAACTGGTTTACAAAATCATTTTTAATTTTGCTTACTTTATTGGGCCGAAAGAGAAGGAGAGGAGGAGAGTGGAGGTTAGTGTTGATACTTTAAATGTTGGTACTATGACTGGTAAACGGAGAGAGATAGCTGATATGATGGAGAGGAGAAAGGTAGCTATGTTGTGTGTTCAGGAGACCAAGTGGACCAGGAGGTGGATCTGGAGGTAGAGCTGAAGATGTTGAGGTTTTTGTTGGGAGTGACGAGGATGGAGAGAAATAGAAACAAGTTTTTTAGAGGGACAACGCATGTAGGACGTTTTGGAGACAAGGTGATGTGGTGAGATTAAGATGGTTTGGACATGTGCAGAGGAGAGACATGGGGTATATCGGTAGGAGATTGCTGAGGATGGAGCCGCCAGGAAGGAGGAAAAGAGGAAGGCCAATGAGGAGGTTTATGGATGTGGTGAGGGAAGACATGCAGGTAGTTTGAAAGAGGCAGATTAGAGTACAGGGTGGTACGGAGACGGATGATCCTCTGGGGTGATCCCTAATCGGAGAAGCCAAAGAAGAAGGCTTTTTTTTTTGCTTGAATAACCAGAAATTGTAAAGACTGGTGAAAGTTTGCACTTTATCAATCCCGAACATTGATTATTGTTTTTCTAAAATAACAAGAAAAGTTGTTAGCGAAAGTGAGGTTTTCACATTGCATTAGTCCAAACAAAGCAGTTCATGTTTGGTTATACTGTTTTTGTGCAAATTATAAAAAAATCAATCTTATAGTCTCTAGTGTTTTATAAATTAAAAAATACAATTATTCGAAAAAATCGGAGACTTAATTTATGGGACATATTGCCTAGCTCTATTTCTGGCTAGTATGCACATACTATAAATTCACACACACATTCAGTCCTAGTGGCAATTTATCTTGACCTTGGAAATCCCTACTGACACAATTAGAACTGTACAGAAATGTACAGAAACTCCACTCACATGGTCAATTGAACTTCTGATTGAGCTTGCAACCCTGGAGCTGTAAGGTGACAATGCTTCCCACTGTACCATCATGATACCCCAATTACTATTACTGTTCATTTAATTCTGAAGTAATCTGTGTATTTCCAGTATCTCAGTAGTGGCCTGTTAATTCTTTGTTCCTCTGGAAAAATAATATGCTTTCTTAATTCTGTATGTGAAGAGACTCATATATCTAACTGCCCTTGACTGCCAATTGTTACAGAAACAGAGGGCCAAAGAGGATGAGAGCAAAAGACGAGCATTTATCTTTCTGACAGGGTCATCTAGTACGCATGAATGACTATTTATTAAAATGAAGGCGTCTGGCAGAGACAGATTGAAGTGATAAGTGTGCGCCTTTGAGTTCTCTAATGACTTTCTTAGAGTTTCCCATTAGATTAATGCACATGATGCAAATCAGATTGTATCAGAAGAACGCTCTCTAAACACAAATGATCATATCTTAGGCATCATGAATTGAGGATTTAACAATATAGGGTAATCAATAGTTAATAAGTTTCAGTGTCCCAATCTCTCAAACTCCATCAAAATTATTGCTCCCACTTTTCAATTGCAGCTCATTAACACAGCCAACCGCTGATTTGGTCCTTGTCTCCACAGAGCTGGGATATCACTTTTAATTTCTTTCACTGAAGTCCGCTATGCTGTTGACACTGCATATTAGACAAGATCTCAACGCACACAGGCTTAAACAGCCCAGTCAGGACTTATGAAAATAGCATTGTGTGTGCTCAAGAATTACTAATGAGTTTACCAGAAAAAAAGTTCACTAAATAAACATATGGTATGTGTGGGTTGGGCAGAGATTCCAATTACAAAGCCAATAAGGATGTTAAAACTAAGGTGTAAAAACTATGCTTCAGGCCTATTAAACTATAAACTTTATTTCTCAATTGAATCGCTTAAAAGAACAAATATTAGGGATCAACATAAATATTAGGGATCAGACCATATTTTTTAATTTTCGAAACAGTAATGTAATGTAATTAATTGCTGTTTAGCCAAATTGATACATAAAAAAACTACACGTTTAATATTCACCAGGCAGATTCTGAGTTCCTGAGTATTCTAGCATTTTATTTTTTTTGACGACTGTAATATTTTCCTGGGTTGTGAATGAGAAGACAGGATGCAGGCTTGGCCGAACGCAACTAGATCTATTATCTATCGATTTTCTGTTATTAGACAGCTTTGTGCTGCTCAACTCGTATCTCCCAACTTTATCCTTGCTGCCCATCAGTTAAACAATATTTTTACCATTAACCTTCCACCAGCTCCACCCTCCATTTACAAAACCAGTGATTGACCATTTACACCAGATCTGGTGCTCCCTGTTCAGTAAGATCAGTCAACAAGATAGTTAATTCTTTTTCAAATAATTTTACAATCCTATAGTTATTGCTAGCCAGTCCCAGGTAATGTCTCACCTATTTTATACTATTGGGTCATCAGTAGACTGCAATTATTGCTGCCATATACATTTGGGAATGCACCTGACTATAGTCTATTGTAAGTTTAAACCCTCATATAATAATAATTCCACCTGTCATATCATACAAACCACTGACCTTGTTAACTAGGACCACCATTATGGATCAGTCACTCTATTACCCTCATATTGAGCATGGTCTTGAGCTTCTCCCAAACCATTTGTTGTTTGGTTAAACAATAGGGATGACTACCACCCCTGGGGGCATCTTAATATGGTGATGTTTTAAATTAGCTTGACCAGATAAAGATGTAAACACATGAACAGTTTTTGCAATTTGGGGAATGGAGATGGGGGAAGGTGGTGTTGACAGAGGGTTATAGTGGATTAGGTCACTATTTTTTTAGGACATTATTTTTTCCAGTCACCTTTCTGCATAATCAGTGTCAAGGTCCCTTGTCACTTGGATAATTTTAAGTTCTAAGTGTCTGAGCTGTTGGGTGAATGCGAACTGGTGGCCAAGTTCACTTAGCATTAGCAAGCAGAAGCAGGCACAGTGCTGTTTGAGGCTGTTCAAAATGGCTGATGGCTTCCTCCAACAGTAGTGGAAGCAAGTGGGCTACACAATGTTATAAAGGCCAGCTACATGTTTCTGCAGCATGCACAAGGTTTGAACTGGGGCATGGAGGTTCCTAGGGATGCTGCCAGAGTACCCACCAATTGGACCAGGCTCCATAACACCTGCCTGCTGCCTAAGCTTGGAACAGAACCTAGATGCTAAGGGTATGATTCTCGCTTTGGGTTTCAAGAGGTCCCGGGAGCTGTTTGAATAGGGATAGAAGGGAGTTGGTTATTGAATTTATGGTCATTGTGTGTTCTGGTTGACTGGTCAATAGTCATGGCAACCTTTGATCTCCAGGTGTTTGTTGCTTCTCCAAGTCTGGATGTTTTTTAGAGGTGTCAGAAGGATGACCTATTAGAAATAGCTGCTCACTATAGTGTACCAGTTTCTAGGAGTCATGTGAAAAAAAGAGATTAGGAGTAAGGTTTTTGCTAAGCTGTGTGAGTTAGGGGTTCTTAAACTCTCACCACATGTCGATAAAGACACCCAAATGAGGATGGGTTCCCCTTCTGAGTCTGGTTCCTCTCAAGGTTTCTTCCTCATAACATCTAAGGGAGTTTTTCCTTGCCACAGTCGCCATGGCTTGCTCTTCAGGGATAAATGCACACCATTCACCTTAACTGTTGATTTCTGTAAAGCTGCTTTGAGGCAATGTCTGTTGTGAAAAGCGATATAGAAATAAACTTGACTTGACTTGACTTGACTTGACTTGATACAACTGTGGCTAGTGGTACACTGATGTTGGTTCTGGGACTTCAGGTGCAGAGATAGTTGAGCTGGTGGTTTGACCCATTTTCTTCTTCTTTGTCTGCAGGATCAAGGGATGAGGCACAAAGTGTGCATTGCACATCTTAAATTGGAGGCTCAAGAAAAAACAGAGGCACGTAAAGCAGAGATGGAGTTTAGGATAGCTGTGCGTAAGATGGAACTCGAGGTAGATTGAGAAGTCCAATAAAGGCACGTGAAGTTAGAAGCGATAAAAATCTCTTCAATGTCCACTGCCCACTTGGCTAACCTGTTTTCCCCTCCTCCACCTGCACCTCCTGCTTAAGCTGTCCCCTCCACACCTGCTTTTGATGTTAGCAAAAACATTGTGTTGGTTCCTCTTTTCCGAGAAAGTAGCCAGATAACACCAGACTGACTAGTCCCTGACTAGTGTGTATTGGCACAGCTATGTCAAAGGACAGAGGTGCCAGGAGTGGCACAGAGGTCAAGGATATAAAACCTGATGAAAGTCAGCAGGGTGGACCAGCCCGCAGCGTCGCAGAGGTCTTGGAGGGACACTCCAGAGGACCAAGCCTTAGAGGCTGCCACACTCCGGGTCAAATGCGCTCTGACTCCGAAAGTAGCGGGGAGACCAGAGGGCTCATAAGAAAATGCAATAGCATTGATAATACACCTTCTGTGTATCTGCTTGTTAGCAGGATAGTCTCCTCAGAGGTCTGTAGCAGATGAACAGTTGTTCTGACTTCCTTCAGGGACTTGTCCTGTGGATGTAAGAGTCCAGTGCTCGCACTGGGTACAGCCGGTTTAGATTATCTTGTTCTGGGGTCTGAAACGGAGGAGGATAGAATGCCTGGACAGGTCGTGGGAAGACCGAGAGTGCCTTAGGGACGTAACCTGCTCTAGGGTGCAGGAAGGCACTGGCCATGCCTGGAGTAAACTCCAGAAAAGAGGGGGCCACAGTAAGGGCCTGTAAATCACCTACTCTCTTCAGAGAGCAGATAGCCAGCAAGAATGCATTCTTGACTGTGAGGTGCCTCCATGAAACCTGGGCCAGGGGCATGAAGAAGGGCTCAGATGGAGCCTCCAACACAATGGCCAGGTCCCACCCCGGCACTCTAGGTCGCACGTGGAGAAAAGGCGTCAGGAGCAGGTCTCTGCCCAGTGATTGCCCCTCCATAGGGGCATAATACACAGAAAAAGTGGACTCATAGACTTTAAGGGTGGATGGAGCCAACTGAAGGGATCTTATGAACAGGAGGCCAAGTGGAATTACATTGGATGCTGCTGCCATAAGCCTGAGCATTCTATGGAACTGCTTGACAGTGAATGACTGCCCTTCTCTGACCTTACTGACGGCCGTAAGGATGGATGCAATGCGGGCAGGAGAAAGCCGCATGCGCATAGTGGTTGAATCCCAAATGACACCTAGATACTGTAAATGGTTCTTTGTAATGGAGAAAGCACACTCTTCTTGGCGTTCAGTCAAAAACCCCAGCTCCTTCATTTGAGCAAGAAAGACATCTCGATGCCGGACTGATATCTTCGCTGATCGAGCTAATATCAACCAATTATCAATATAATTGAGGAGTCAGATGCCCTGAAGGCATATTTCTGACAGGGTGAGCCACAAATGCCTCTCAGTGGCGGTTAGGGTGGGTAGGGCGCCCATGGACTGGCCGATGGCCTTAGAGGTCTGCTTAGTGGCTCGGAGAGCCAGGTCCACCAAATGGCAAAGGTCTTGCACCTGGCCACCCATGATGTTTCCCACATCAAACTTTCGCAGCAGGTCGGCTTGGTACCTGCTGAGGAGTACGCCTTACCCACCAGCGCTGAAGTAATATGCAGAGGCTTGGTGGGTATGGTCGGGGCCTTAAGGAAGGAGGCCATGCCTAGGGAGAAATAGCTTGCTAGCATCTATTCAACCCATGGCATGGCTCCATAAAGATCCTTGAGCCCCATCACATTGGAGTACA
Source organism: Silurus glanis (assembly GCA_014706435.1). Classification (NCBI taxonomy): domain Eukaryota; kingdom Metazoa; phylum Chordata; class Actinopteri; order Siluriformes; family Siluridae; genus Silurus; species Silurus glanis. The sequence goes on along the minus strand of JAAIIK010000101.1, from coordinate 7,235,064 downwards.
ATGCTCATCAGCTGGCTAAGCTAGATATAGCTTCCCTACGGCCCCCATCACAACCTCCATGAGCTCCCTGCTTAATGCTTAATAGTTTGTGTGTGTGTGTATATATATATATATATATATATATATATATATATATATATATATATATATATATATATATATATATATAATCAACCTCAATAATACTAAACAAAGCATGTGATGCACTCTCATGTCACAGGAATTCATTTCACTGAAACAATCCTCACATTATTTTTCAAATATTTTTTCTTCTTGCAGCTGCTGGTGTAATCATGGCTCCAAGTGTCACAAATACAGTCCATAGAAATCAATATTTCCCTGTTACGTTTGATGCCCTTTTCTTGTGAATCTGGAGAGGGCGACACCTTTAGTAAGTATTTATTTTGATTAAAAGAAAAAAAAAAATCATCAATGGCATTCTAACAATATAAAGGGATATTATCATGTTAGCTAAACTACACAAGTTCAGAACCTAACATTATCAAAATGCATTTCAATAATGGAACTACTACCCCAATTGCTATACAATAGCTATATATCATATATATGATTTATAGCTTCAACCTGGAATAAGTCTCCAAAATCCCTGCTCCAAAACTATGCCAAACTATTAAGCTTTCACTCCATGTTTGACTATTGTGAGCCAATAACGTCAGTTTGATTTATTTGCCCATATAACTTCTTCCAGTCATTCACTGTCCAACAGATAGAGCATTGATGTTGCTATGAACATTATGTATGTAGATAGATTCCTATAATTCTTGTATTACATAACATTTCTTTAATGTATCACTGGATTCAAAATATGCAGTTATGCAATAATGTTGATATAGATCGAATTTGAACAAACATGATCATATGCCTTTCAAGGATTGAAAAAAATCTAAAAAAAAAAAAACATTTGGCTAAACCCTGAACATACAGGAAATACTCATTTAACACAGGAAAACATAAAGAAAATGTCAGAAGAATCTTTATAGTGTACAAACTTAATAAATGAACCTGAAGCTAGCCAGAAAGTAATATGTTCTTGATAAGGTCAGCTGGAAGGAGAAATCAGTAAAAACATTATTCAATATGTCATTATCTTCACAATTAGTAATCAGTTTGTATGTTGTGTTTTTTGGATGTAAACTGAGCAAATACTCATTTGAATAAATAAGCTATCTCGTCCAGAGATAATGAAATATTCATCCTAACACAGAAAGATTAAGAGTGAAATCAAAAGGGAGTGATTAATTGGAATCAAGGTATCTTGCCTTGTCAGTAGAGGAGACATGCTAAAGTTTAACTGGGCTTCTTCAGGCGTAATGTTTAAATCTTAGATTTCCCATCGTTTGAGCCAGGCATCCAATTTCCAGTCAGATGTAATTAGCAATTGAGCCCCTGACACCCATCAAGTGGACTGACCCGAGGGCTCGAGCAATATCAACACACTCATCCTAATATTCGAAAGCTCCCCATGCATTTTGATGGCATAATTATGATTAATGAGCACTGGAATAAGCCACAGCTCCCCCTAGGATAATTCATCCTTTCTGTTTTCATGAACTTTTTTTCATGCCAATATTTCATTTCAGCATGAGAACTATGTAAAAGTTATTCTGCAAAAAAAAAAAAAAAAAAAAAAAAGTACACTAAGGTTAACCACATGCTGGATGCTGAATTGTTTAAATTTTCCCACACTATCAAAGCACTCTATTTAGTCTATGTGCCATGCTGAGAACACTGTCAAGGTGAAATTGTGCATGTTAAATAAGATTAAGTATCACAATTTATTGCTCTTGTTATATTCAACATGCCATTTTGTTGTTCTGGCATGCTTGGCCATTTAAAAATTCTAATGTGCAAACCTGACAGTGGTGATTCACATCCACAAGCTGTTCCTAAAGTGGCTTTTCTGCATCCAGAAATGAAAAATTTCTTTCCCCATCATCTCTCGCTGTCCTTTAACCTGTTTGAATTAATCATGAGCACAAGCATTCATTACTTGCCATAAATGTAAACTAGGATTGTCGAGTGAGGATACAATGATGTAGATGGCCTTTTCCTGTTCTTTATTAACCGGAGATGGAATAAAAAGGAGATTAATAAGCAATATAAAAATTTCAGGGTCACCGTGGATCTGGAGCATATCCTGGGAACACAGGGTGTGTACACACATATTTGGACATATAAGACTCTGCAGAGAGTAAAGTGTCTGCACAGAGAGTAGCCCTAGCCCATGATCAAAATAGGACTGTTAAGCAGCAATGACCATGATCCAACGATATTATAATTTTTTTTCAAAATAACACTAAAAAATAATAACCAAACTAAATAGAGAGATCTTGGTCCTCTTCTCAATGCAGAATGTTTTTAAACTAGTTTACATTCTTGAGCTTGTGGATGTTGACTTTCTTCAGACAATTACAATTTTACATTCACAGCATTGAGCAGGTGTACTTATTCAGAGCAACTTACAGAGCTGTTTTTAGTGTAGGATTCTTTGAGCATTTCTGTGTTGTCATGAAAGTATCTTGTTGAAAGCTCTATCTACGGCCACAAATAAAGGGTCTCATTTGTCAAATTGTGCAAAAAGCCAGTTGTACTTCTGTGCATAAAGCCCACCAGCAGGCAAATATGTCTTATCACACTTGCATGTACATAGCTATACCCAATGGATGTCGATAAATCCAACACCAAAAAGTGTGTGCAATCAAGTGCCCCACTTATATTTGTAAAACCTGCAAAGACATAGAAATCCCTCATTATTGCTTCCATTGTGTATGAAAGGTAATTTACTGTGGTGTGAGTAATATAAATGCATGTAAGACATGTGCCATTATTTGGCTCATGTTGTTTGGAAAATGCCAGACCTGTCTCCAATTTGTAGTTGTTTTATCCCCCTGGATAAAAAAAATAAAAAAAATAGAATAGCAAGGACTTGAATGTGCACATGGATGCTATTCCTTTTTTTGGCCTCAGCTGGAATCGAGCAACTAAAATTGACAAACAAAATCAACTGTTAAACCTTTCATCACTCAGCACAGAAACTTAGACAATCATTAAAACACATTCCCTGTGCAAAGCTACATGTGCCAGATCTTCAGTTGATGTATTATGCCAATCAATATTAAAATGTGTGTTTATATGTTTTCATCTGTGGCTGTCTGTCTGTTGTTGAGATCAGTATTCACTCTCAATTATACTGACATGATCAACAATAAATGTGATGATTTACTCATAGTCCATATGTTTTTGTATAAAACATAGTTCTCAATGTACTTCAAATTAAAAATTAATTAAGGATTAAATAAAGATTTGTTAGTAATTCAAAGAATTGTGAATTGTGAAATTATTGTGTGTCATTTTTATTTGACATATTTAATATTTATGTATAATGAATAGGATGGGTGTTATAGCCTTAACTCCATGCTTGGCGCTTGTATTCTTCACTGTCTATCATTGTTTTACTATTTAACCCCCAGCAGATGTCATTAGCTAGAGTGGCAGGATCATGCCAAAGCCCCTCTACCATTCAGAATTGTAGTGCCAGTTATTCCTCTCATTAAAATGAACATTATTCATCCCTGTGTCTGCTGGCGAGTTCACCGGAATTCCAAACCTGTAGTTTAAACTTAATGACTTACCAATTACATACCGAGCCAATGAATCTCATGAATGTGAATGTTGCATTTCTCCTAAACCATTCAACGATTGAACAAGCTTTACAGAAGCTACATACAAAGGCAAAGCTCATAAAAATGGGTTGACAATGAAGAAGCCTGGGCTTTTAGCTCATTTAACATGCCGGAAATTAAATAGTTTTACAATGGAATATGGCAGAGAGCCATTTGTCCGCAACATGTAGCACAATTCTAACAATAATTGAAGTGCATGAATGAACAGTACTCAGCTTTATTCTATTAAACATTACAAAAGAACTTTGAATCAGGAAGCCAAATATTTTCTGTACTTTCTAAGAATTAGCTAGGAGTTAATTTTGCACTACTTGTACATGTGCCACACTTATTGTGTAATCACTAGTCGTATCAACCTACTGCAATAAGGATAATCGATGGCAACAGGGTAAAAACTAGTTAGTCATTTGAACTAGCATGGCTGTAAGTTCAACATCTATCCTGGTTTTTAGTTTTTTGTTTGTTTGTTTTTTGTTTTGTTTTCAATAGAAAAATTTATAAATTTAAGATAAATTAATGCTATTGAAGTCCCATTCAGTCAATTTTATACAATCAGCTCCATAAAAGAGTGTCATTTGTGTCAAGGAATAGCCAGATCAACCTGCCAGTGCATTCCAGTTGCCACTATGTCTGGAGCATATGGATGTTGTCATAATTATCAGAGAAGCATTAGAGGGCTATAAAATTTAGAGGGCTAAATTTTGCTAACACATGGCCCAATACCCTAGAAACCCCAGAACCTCTATATACCTCAGAAAGTGCAAGACATCAGCTTGGACTGTAACAGCAGTTTGATGGTCTAGAACATTGCCATGTCATTACCATCAACTGTAAGTGCTATTAATCACTGGCTGCACCTTCTTTCTGATTGTTGTTTTCAAAATGAAATCAAGGTGTTGAATTTATCACGACAGCTGCATGGGGCTCCTCAAGCATGTCTGGAACATGACAACCTCTAACCAGACCCTTTATGGTTGACTTTATTGCTGGGATCCAGGTCTATACTCCAAGGGCTGGATAGGCAAGCATTCATTTTCATACAGAAAAATTCTGGTCTCTGGTTCATAAAAAGGGGAAAGGACAAAGCTTTGTTTTAATGTGGGTGGATAGCAGATCCCCACTTTTAAACCAAAAACAGAAAAGAGCCCAAGAAAGATCTATCACAATAGCCTGAAGAATGGGAACAATGTTGAGTGGCCAACATCATATAACTCATCTTGTGGTTGTTCTATACCATAGCTGAATAGTGTAAACTGACACGATTGATAAATTAAAAGAAAATTAAATAATTGTGAGATATATATATATATATATATATATATATATATATATATATATATATATATATATATATATAAAACACAGTTTGGAGTGTGCTGTTATAGGAAATTAAATACATTTTTGACAGTAATACAACATATAACCACATCATGGTTTAGACCTCACCTAAGATTTGTCCTCATAACTTAGTGAACTGAATTTTTTTATGCTTTTGTATGAAAATATGAAGGCATCCACACAGTAGAGTTTCCTGTACTTGCAAACAAAATACATCACTAATCTGCAACCCAAAGCCATATGTGCCTATATTTACTAAGTCATTAAAGCTTAGTGTTAATGGAGAAGGTCAAATATAAATTTTATGTCAAAATATATTGCAGTCTACTAATACTCCCTTTTATTAGGAAAGACTAGCTAGCAGTGGCTGTCTGTGTGCTTTGTTTCAAACTGGCAAATATCATTGATTAATACCGTCACCAGCAGTACTGGAGAGCCTTACATTTTTTTATGTTTTTATTAATGATTTTCTCACACACTCACATGTACCATTGCCAGTATCAAAGAACAGATGCTTTCTCTACAATATATTGAATATCCTTACAATAATACACCACACTCCACAAATGACCATCATGTGCATTAATTATTCATGCAGCTGCTTATGACCTGATACCAGTTTAGGGACACACAAGATGATAATTGTTGGAAGTTGATTGAAGATCACTTAATTTATTTGATAGCAAATGAAATGTAACCACATCACTTCAGGAAGCTCACAATCAAATCTTTTTCTTATCGTGTATATTCCAAGGACACCGCAGTGGATCGTGGATGTTTACGTTGAAAAACATTTGAAAAGAAACCATAAATTCTGGTGAAACTTTTTGTCTGATAACTATAAAAATCAGTAATCTTGCCTTCTAGAGCTATTTTCTAAAACAATTGAAGGTCAATTTCGGTCATTTTTAGTATAATCTCTTTTTAATATCGTTCATTGTTTTTTTAACTTTACCATTTTTTATCCATGAAGAATTAAGAAGAAACCGCATGAAAAACAGGCACGTTTCATGTCAGACCACAGTACGGGTGAAACACCTAAAGGGGAACGGAGTGAATAAAGGCTTTGCAGAAAAGCAGAGTAATTATCCTGGAGGGACTTTTAATCTTTAACAATGAAGTCCCATTGCTGTTAATGTGTGCATGAGATTTACATACATTTTTATCAAAACTTTTACACTGTCATTACTAGAGAAATGTGAAGATAGAATAAAAGTTTCAGGCTGTTTGTCTTTTTGTTGCTGGGTTTACACTTAATCAAGTGAAAATTAGGACAAGGATTTAACAATCAGGAGACTTTTGTATACTTCAACATTTGAGCTTTTAAGCATTTTATTACTTTATGTAGCTTGCAAAATTATGCATTATGCATATATGTCATAGTGGTTTAATATTACTAGCGTGAAGCTGTGTTTTACTAATGTCTGAATTATCAATATGTACGTATATAGTACATATATAGTATTAATGTCCACTATATTGACAAAAGATTGTAAACACTGGTACTCATATACTGTATGAGTCACACAATTGTATATTGAACACCAATTCCAAAAAAGTTGGGACACTGTGTAAAATTTTAATAAAATAGAATGCAATGATTGCATATTTAATAAACCTATATTTTATTCAGATTAAAACATAGAAAACATATAAAATGTTTAAACTAGGAAAATGAACTATTTTAAGGAAAAAGGTCATTTTGAATTTGATGGCTGAAACATGTCTCAAAAAAGTTGGAACGGCACAAAGATTTGTTGCTAAATGTTTCATTCTAATAACACTTACTTTTTCCAGACTTTTGTGGTGTCATCCAAACCTTTTTTTTTTTTTTTTTAAGATGTGTTGCAGCCATCAAATTCAAAATGATTACATTTTTTCTAGTTTAAAATCTAAATCTCTATATTTTTTGCTTTATTGTGAATAGAATATGGATTTATGAGATATGCAATCATTGCATTTTGTTTTTATTTACATTTTACACAGTTTGGCCAGTTTGGAATTGGGGATGTATATTTGTTTGCTTTAGGGTTATAATTTGCCTTCACTGGAACTATGGGGCCGCTCTCTGTAATGCATGCTGCATGATGATGGGGATTGTTTATACATGTAATGACTGGTTATGTAACTCTTTACAATCACTTAGTACAAAAATACCTTGAAATCACTTTTTACTGATATTATTTAATACTGTTATACTGGATTTCATGTGTATATATTAAAATATATTAGTTTACTTTATTCGTAGTTTCATATTTTCTTTTTTATTCAAGAGTTGTATAACGTATAATCATCCATTTTTTTGTATCCTATTACCTGGTAGTATTGCAAAAGCTGCGTAATTTATATCATGTGGAGTACTAGTAAATATAATGTTGTCACGAAACACCAGGCAACGGGAAACGGGAATAAAACAAAGTGTAGTTTTATTGACATATAAGAGTCAAACAAAGGAAACTATTAAACGAGTGCAAGGAATAAACTTAACGGGAGTGGGCGTAACGAATAGCACAGGATCACAGGGAAGCACAGGATCACAGGGAAGCACAGGATCACAGGGAAGGTGATCTAGGGTAAGAGTACGGTAGATCGGACGGCGAGTGAAGGGAGAGAGAGCTTTTTTAAAGGGGGCTGATTAAGGGAAAACAGGTGTGGGAGATTAATAGGAGGGAAAGGCTGAGCGTGAGGGGTGAGAGCTTGAGGGGGCATGGCTGGTGGTTTTCTGACAAATGTACAGAAGGAATGCTATTACAATCTTTTTTATTAGAGCTTGGCACTGTGTTAGTTAGCATCTATGCTAACTGGGGTGCCTTGAGTCAAAAGAACCAAAACAGAGCCAAAACAGTATGCATACATATGAGTTCAAGGCTAACCATTTAATTAAACGCTATGAAAGATGTAATGTGGTACCCTAGCCATAAATCGTTAAGTTTTGGAAGAGGGGATATATAATACCTGGTTTTTGGGGCAGCCATGGTGCTATAGATTCTGATGAATCATCGATAAAAGTTCGCAAAACCTAGGATCCTTTGAAAATCCTTGATACTCGAAGATTGAGGCCATGCTGTGACTGCTTCCACTTTACTCTTGTCCATCTCCACCCCCTGCTGGCTAATGGGATATCCCAGGAAGGTGGTAGAACTCTTGTGGAATTTGCACTTTTTTGCCTTTACCATGATTTGGTGCTGCAACAGCCTAAAATAAATCCTGTTGTCAGAGCTTCCGCTATGTATTCTTCCATTGCACTGGTCTCTGGTACAGATAAGTGGTAGACTTGGTACCAGGGAGGTGCCATATTGAGGATCAGTTCAACTTTGCAGTCCCATTAACGATGAGGAGATAATGCCTTGGCGCACTACTTATTAAAGACCTCCCCCAGGTCATACGGCTGACCCCAAATCTATGATTGCTGAGAATGTACACTGTTCATTAGTACCATACAGCTTCTCAGGCAATAGAAGATTTGAACAAGGATTCACGCTCACTTTTGTGGGGCACAACTTGGGTTCTCCGGGCACGTGGTACAGCGATGATCAGCTTGGCAATAGTAGAAGCAAAGCTGGAGTTGTCGGCGTCTTTGACATTCCTTGGGTGTCACACACGTCCTTCCCAGTTGCATGGGTTCTGAAACACTGGAACTAGTGGTGGGCAGAGGTTTGGGATAGACGGGAAGGGAACTTAGACATTGCATGAGGTGCTGGGTTTTTGATCCTTGCAGGCCATCTCAGCCTGTAGGGTGGGATTTAGGCCTTCCCCGGACATTGCTCGGAGGGGCATATCATTCCAACCACTCTGAGCAGCCAGTGTCCGAAATGTTACAGAATACTCTGCAGCAGAATCAGACCAGATATTTAAAGGCAATTTTCAATAAGATATTCAATGAGTTGGGTAAAATAATCATAGGAGCCTGCTGATCATTGTCCTAGACTGCGGACGCAAACTCAAGAGCTTTTCCAGTGAGCAACGTTAGCAGGAGGCCGTTTTTTGATGAATTTGCGATGTATGCCTCTGCCTCATGTGCAAAATACACATCGCGTTGCTGGAGATGGCAGCATTTGGCCGAGCCATCATACTTGTTGGGCTGCACCATTTTGGGCGGTTCGGGACAGCCGGCCAGCATAGCGTGCAGAGCTTGCATGAGGTGAGCTTGCAGTAGAGGAAGAAGTGGAGGTGGTGTCTGACTCAAGTGGCTGTTGTGGAGCCTTGGAAGTGGAGCAAGTTAGCCTGCCTGTTTGTCTCTCTTATTTGTGATTTTCCTTTCCATAAAAAAAACAATGGATTCAGGAAGATTCAAATCTAGGTATAAATAGGTATGAATTTGTTTGTCAACCTTCCTTTTCTATATGATTATAGAGCTTAATAACTGAATCCAGGGATACTTGCCATTCAAGGCAGGTGAGCTCTGTGAGAATGTTCTTGGTTATGCCTCATGCTCAGTCAGTAGATCAAGTAATCGGAACAGACACAACAAGGTTAATCCATAAACCAGAACAAAGAACATGTGAAAATATCAATCACAAAGATACAGGCTTGACATGATACTTAGGTATTCAGTAAGCAATATAATGTTTTGAGTATAAATCTGTGTGATTTAGATGAATTGTTTGGATTTATAAAATTCAATTCAGGTAGGCAGATCAAATAGGTTTATAACTATATGCACTTTATAATAAATATATAATTTGATAATGGTGGGTTGTGATTTCCACTAGTATAACAAAATTTCAAAATTATAGACAATCAGGCATGAGGAAAATTATGGAAGACATAATCATAGAATTAGCATGTCTAAATGAGTACTAAAGACTTATAATTAGAACATCTTCAACTTGGTGTCTATACTATTTAAGAAACATTCAGAACATGGTGATTGTATGAGAGGCAATGATATTTAAGGGAAAGGTGCAAGTGGAGGTTAGTGTAAAGATTTAGTCATAAACAATCTCAACAATAGGAGCTAGAAATAAATTACATTTTAATAAAAATATATTACTTATTTCAGGTGGTAGAATCTCACATAGCAATATGGGAGCAATATGAGGTTGTTGTTGACCCAGCTGCAAACCAAATAGAGATTAAGTGTAGTATTGTTTTTTTTCTGTTGTTATGAAGAAACTAACTATAAAAATGGGGTTGCTGGCATTCACTCATTATATACCCTGTTGCGGAGTTTGATCCCTACACACCTGCACGAAGGACACACAACAGTGAATTGTTCACATGGGAGAGCAGCTGAGAGGCCTGCAACAGCTATCAGTCAAGGAGCTGCGTGACATGGCTTGAAAGAGAAAACCACAAATCACCTGTTCCGAACACTACACATAAAAAAAAAATAATATTTAGTTAGACAACCATATTATCAAATTAAATCTCGTTTTCTGTAATGTTTCATTTTTGTTTGTTTGAAATGTCTGTAAATCAATTATATTAATGTCATGTTAAATTGCAAGGACAGGCGTTCAAATGGTCCCTATATTGCTCTATATGTTTATACACCGACCGGGCATAACGTTATGACCTAATAACATTATGACTGGTGAGTAAATAACACTGATTAACTCTTCACCAAGGCACCTGTTAGTGGGTGGGATAGTATGTGAACATTTTATCCTCAAAGGTGATGTTTTAAAAGCAGGACAAATTGGCAAGTGAAAGGATTTGAGCGAGTTTGATGAGGGCCAAATTGTGTTGGCTGGACGACTGGGTCAGAGCATCTCCGAAAACTGCAACTCTTGTGGGGTGTTCCCTGTCTGCAGTGGTCAGTGTCTATTAAAAGTGGTTTAAGAAAGGAACAGTAGTGAATAACAGATATAATAACGGGTATAATAACTGAATAACAGTTATGATATAAATAAAAGTTAGAATAACCAAATAACAGTTATAATAACCTCTTCAGGGAAGATGTAATTAAAATCTCACCAGATTTTAGAATGGGGTTGTAGAGATCTGTGGTCATTCAGCTCAAATGGTGTTAGTAAAGTCAGGTACTGGTGTAGGGTAAGGAGGCCTAATGTGCAAAAAGCATTACAAGTCATCCTAGAGGTGTCCAAAGGGTCGAGGTCAGAGCTCTATAGCAGTCCACTCAAGATCTTCCACTCCAACCTACGTAAACCATATCCTCATGGAGCTCGCGTTGTTCACAGGAGCATTATAACACTGGAACAGATTTGGGTCTCCTAGTTAAAGTAAAGGAACAATAAACATCCTAAACATTTGTATGGCTCCACCTTTGTATTAACAGTTTGCGAAAGAACTACATATGGCTGGAAAAGTCAGGTGTCCCAATACCTTTGTGCATATAGCATAGAGTAGTATTATACATGAGATATATTCTACTGACTTTTTTTTTTTTTTCCTAAAATATTTTTATATTTTAATTTAATATAAATGTATTTTTATTGTTTCAATGTATTTTTTATAGTCATTGTATCTAATGATAATGTGGATTTATATGCATGGTCAGTCCAATCAAACAGTTCTGAAAAAGAAATAGTTGAAGAAAAGAAAATCAAATAATACTAATTAAAAAACTTGACTGGCCATGCCACACAGGAAATAATAACTTATATAATGATGTTCATTTTCAATTAGCATCTCCTCTGCCATTTCAGGGTGTCTATAAATATTATAGCTAGGATGTTAACAACAGACCCACCATCCTAGAGCTGCCAAATATTACAATAAATAATAATTATAATACATTTACATTTGAAGAGTGCCATTGTTACCCTCAACATTGATTTACAATTATAAGGAACAATCAATACACAGAGAAAATTAAAAAGGTACTTTTTATTAACTAACATAACACATCTGTGTTAGAGTGTAATATTAAAAATAGATGACAAAAAAAAAGTTAAACAGAGATTTTATCAAAGTAGGAAGTAGGTAGAGCAGAGGCTAACATCAATGCCAATTTGACAGTGAAAAGTATTGAATCAGTCAGTATATTAGCACTTTGTGGTAGTAGTTATACACTGATATCTGATATCTTTATCAGACACAATTAAAAGGCGAAATAGGTGACATAATGGGTCAGATACAAAGGTAATGAACATTTCAAATCATATACCAAGTATTGACCACAGGCAACACTTTGCCACTGATGGTCCTTGGTATGTAGAATTCATTTACTGTATGCTTTTATGCCTGTTAATTTTTTTTCTCCCTTTCGCTCTGATAGACCATTTGAAGTAGACTTCTGAACTCTTGAGCAGCCCAAGCTTTTTGATCAAAACTTTAATTACTTGTTGTTTTTTTTCACTATCTTGCCCTCAAAATGAATGCACATTTCAGTATTTGATGTTCTCACAGCACAGAAATATATTATGGCAAAACATTGTATTGGAAATTACAACAAAAAAAAAAGTCAATTAACACTGCTAAGCAATACACAAATACTGATCTCACAAAGATCAATAAAAGATGAAGTCTTCACTAAACAGAACCATGTGTGCTAATACAAATTCCACAGTGTTTGGCTCTCTTGATCATGATTTTTGGTCAGAGTTTTAATTACATGCTGTGTTCTCTATTTATTGCACTTTTGCCTCTCGTTTTTTAACACTAGCCTTTCTGTATACTGTCTAAATGTTATACTAAGTAACTCTTAAAAATGTATAAAAAAGTCTCATATTATTTTTAACTAATTACTAATTACTAATATTATGCAACCTCTATTCCAAAAGACTTGGGATCGTGTGTAAAAAGGTCAATTAAAACAGAGTGCAATGATTTGCACATATTATAAACATTTATTTTATTCACAATAGAGCATAGAAAGCATATCAAATGTTTAAAGTGCAGAAATGTACCAATTCCAAGGAAAGAATAAGGTAATCTTGAAAATGATGGTCCCAAATTTGGGACAAGGCCAAGTTTTGCACTGTGTTGAACCCTCACTTCTTTTAGCAACAGTCTGTATACGTCTTGAAACTGAGACCATTTGCTGGAATTTTGCGGGCAGAATGTTGTCCCATTTGTGTCTGATACAGGATTCTAGCTGCTCATCACAGCATTTCTAGATAATGCTCACATATGGCTTATTCTTTCCATGATAGAGCTTCAACTTGCATTTGTGAATGACAAGGAGAACTATGTTCACAGATATTGACTTCTGGAGGTGTTTCCAAGGACATGCAGTGATTTTCATTACAGAATCATGCCAGTTTTTATTTCAGTGCTGCCTGAGGAAACAAAGTTCAAAGGCTTTTAATATTGATTTATACCCTTGTCCCAAGCACACAGAGATTTCTTCAGATTCTCTGAATGTTTTGATGATATGATGTACTGTAGATGATGAGATATTCAAAGCTTTTACAATTTTATGATGAGGAACATTATTCTAAAATTATTCCACAATTTGTAAATATTTTTTTACAGATTTGTAAACAACTGCCCATTTATTTTTGAGAGACTGCTTCTCCAACATATTCATCTCACACCCAATCATGCTATTGACCTGCTGCCAATTAACCTGATAAAGTTGAAAAATGTTACTCCAACTGTTTCTTTTTTATGCTTACTTCTCCAGAATTTTTTTCGCCCTGTTCCAGCCTGTTGATTCCTCCAATTCATTGTTTTTTTTATTTATTGACTGAAGCACACTGATGCAGTGGGTAGCACTGTTATGTTACAGCTCCATGGTCCCCAGTTCCACTATATTTTCTCCCACCTCTAAAACCATGCTGGTAAATGGGTTTGATTACTGTATGGGGTGTAGGTATTATGTAATTTTTGAATGTGCATGGTGCCCTGCTATTAACTGATCAATTACTTTCATGTTACTATTTGTGTGTTTTTTTTTTTTATTTCTTTAACTTAAAAACATATTGTTTTTATATTAGTAAATGATGCGTGTGTCAGGGCAGTGACCATGCGTAGGAAACGGGAGTAACTCAATCATAGCTTGATTAAAGTTCAGAGAACAAGCAGGAGTTGAGTCGACCTACGAACCGTGACGTGACTGCAATTCGTACTGCGGGTAGAATCCAGAATGCGGGTATAATCCGTAATGCGGGTGAATTCCAGAACAGGGGGATAATCCGTTATGCGGGTATAATCCGTAAAGCGAGTATAATCCGTTAGGCGAGGATAATCCGTAAGAACCGGAACCAGGAGCATGAACCAGCGGGGAATGCTGGCGTTCAGGAATCTGGTAGTATCACTTGACATGACATAGTATATCCGACAGTGAGTGAGGTCGGAACTGGAACCTATAAAGGGGCCAGGCAATGTGGAACAGGTGTCGGCGATTAGTGCCGGGAGAGGCTAAGAGAGAGCCTCGGAGGGAGGCGTGCCAGAAGGATCCCTGACAGCGTTATACTTTAATCCATTTAAAATGTTTTATGTTTATGTCCAAATGATAGCAGGCCTCTAGTTCACAGAAGCCAAACACTGCACACGCCTTACATGACTGTAGTTGATTTGCTGAAAGGTTGCAATCATTTCAGCACCACTGTTGTGTAGTGCAAACAAGCACATGGTAAAGGGGCAGGGCAAAGGAGCAGAGCAAAGCTAGTGACTGCTGATACCTTTGGCATCTCCTTGCCCTCACAGGGAAGATGGAGGGTATAAATGAACACCACACCTGCAGCAGATTCCTTTTCCCTGTGTTAACTGTTAAATGCTTTCTGTCTCTCTATTAAAGTAACCAATAACAGCTAAAACAACAAGGTTAACCTTCTTTGCAGTACCTACAAGACTACCCCATACCTCTAGATCCTATCACTCAACACTCCCACACCACTATCCCTGGACCACAGAGCCTATTGTGGGCACCTTACCAACATCTTCAACAATAAAGCCAGCAGTGCTCAATACACATGCTCCATCACCCTAACACAATCTCTTAATGCTAAGAAAAGAAATTAGTTCTTTTTGCAACATCCTCTATCTAATTTGTCTGTGGTTGGAGTTTGTTAATCCTCTGTTCTTGAATCATCCAATGCTTGGTGTAGATGTCCTGGGGGAAGGATGCTCACTTTCAGCACTGTGCTGGACTATCTGCATTACTTTTTGCTTCTTCTTTTTTCTGGCTAAAATCTGTTGCCATACCAGGCAGTGCTGGTTCAGATAATCAGGATGCTCTCTGCTGTACATGTGTAGAATGATTTAAAAATTTTAAGAATGTTAAGGTTCACACTAAACTTTCACAGCCATTTGAGTTAGAGGAAACACTGTGAGCTTTCAACACCATTATCTGCTACAATGTGAGCGTGAGTAGCAGATCTTTTTCAATGGAGACGAAGCTTTTTGCCTCCAAAAAAATAAAAAATTTAGTGGAGTGTTTATTTTCTTGAAAATATTTGTTGATTAATTATCTCATGTTGTGGTGTTTACCTGTAATTTGTAATGTCTTTTGTCACTGTAATAGTGTTTTACTGTTCCGATTGTTTCTGTTCTAAGGGCATGGCTATCTTGTTTAGTGGTTTGCACATCTAGGGCTCTGAATATGTCAATGTTATGGCAAAGCTTGTAGAATGGCAGGCATACTTATCTTGAAAGCAAGATACTGTATCTACTCACTTGTTCAAACTTGCATGGAAATAAAAAACTGCTACTTGTGCAAAGCCTTGGTGCATCCTGTGAGATCCACATTATAATGCACATGCCTTAACCAGACACCATATTAAACTTTCAGACATGCTTCTGAAAAAATAAATAGTGCAACCCTTTTCCTATCTGTATTGTACACATTATCTGTCCATTCCAAATAATATTCATGCATTCATATCCATCTACATCCCTAGTGTGTATAGAATAAATCATACTAAGAAATTAAGCAAACCCCAAACTTTCTATCTGTGGTATAGAGAATTGAGTTGTTCGACAGGTGAACCTGGGTGTGTGTGTGTGTGTGTGTGTGTGTGTGTGAATCAGAGAAGAAAAAATGTGAAAATAGACATAAATGTATAAAAATGTATACATACAGAGTTTTGTAAGAGGTGTTGTTTAAGCCATCACTGAACTTGCTCTCAAATTCATATTAGATATGTTACCTTATCTCTTTGTTCAAGCATGGCCTATGATCTTAGTTTTCCTGTTTACTCCACCATTATATTATTTATTATTAACTTATAAACACATTTAATATTAATAAAGTTTATTAACAAATCATTGTTCAGAAATAAAACAAATGCACTGCTGGGACATTCTATGCCACCATTTGCTCATTTACTTTTACTGAAGTGAGGTGTTTGTGGGAAAGTTATACATTCAGTATATGCAATGCATTAAGAAAATATTCAGACCACCTTCACTATTTGAAATTCTGTTATTTCCCAGCCTGATAATAAAATCATTCAAATACATAATAATAATAATAATAATAATAATAATAATAATAATAATAATAATAATAATAAATATAATAATAATAATAATAATAATTTTTCATTAATATACATCCATAATGACAGTGAAAACATAATTTAAAAAATGTCTATAAATGTATTTAAAAAGAAAATAGAAAATGTATTCTCTGGGATTTTGTTCCATTCTTCTACACAAATCTTCTCAAGCTGGGTCAGTTTGAATGAGGACCGTCGGTGGACAGCAATTCTCATGTCTCTCCATAGATGTTTAATAGGGTTTAAATACGGGCTCTGGCTGGGCCACTCTAGGACATTCACAGAGTTGTCCCTAAGCCAATACTGTGTTGTCTTGGCTGTGGTTTGGGTCGTTGTCATGTTGGAAGGTGAACCATCAGCCCAGTCTGAGGTCTTGAGATTTGTGGACCAGGTTTATATTGAGGATATCTCTGTACTTTGCCACATTTAGCTCAACTCCAAGGGGGCTTCAGTGGGTTTTGCTCTGAGGAGAAGCTTCTGTCTAGCCACTCTGCCATAAAGCTCAGATGGGTGGAGGGCTGTAATAATGGTTGCCCTTTTGCAACTTTATCCTATCTACACACAGGATCTTTGGAGCTCAGTCAGTGGGATCATTGGGTACCCTTTCAGGAACTCAAGCTTAACTCGAGTCAATAAAGCTTTGGGAATGCTTCTGCGTTGTCTGCGTTTTGAATCATGTGTAATCAGTCCAATGAAAGTGCTAAACGGTGCTAGCTTATGTTTGTTCATGAAGCACTCTATGTGTATGTGTCTATTGTAAGTGGTAAATGTTCGAAAAAAAATATAAAAATGAAGTGACTAAGAACCGAAGCATTCCCTTTGTTTATGCGTTCCTCCCTGCCCCATTTCCAAATAAACCAGGATTAGCAGCAGTGGATGCGTTTGTGACTCGTTATTACAATAATTGTGTAAGTACTGCATTTTTTTATGCATTTTCCATTGAAACACAGTGATCTAAAATCGCTTGAGACTTTTAGAATGATGTATAGTTAGCCATGGTTACTCTTGTCCCTTTTTATTTAATCTATTGCTAAACATTAACACCTCCAAACAATGGGATATCGGTCGCGCTGGCGCGGCGCTGAAGGCTAAGAGGTTAAGAAAACATTAGGGAGATTTTGATAGCTGCAACAGGTCTCAAAAAAGTTGGGACAGGGCCACTTTTACCATTGTGTAGCGTTTTGACAGTCCGTATACATTTTGAGAACTGAGGAGACCAGTTGCTGAAGTTTTGGGAGAGCTGTCCCATATGTGTCTGATACAGGATTCTAGCTGCTCAACAGTTCTAGGTAAGATATACCTTTATTCGTACAACAGTGGGGAAATTTCTAAGGTGTTCTTTGTTTGATTTTTTTTTCATGATGCTCCCAATGTTTTTAAATGGTGAAAGGTCTAGATTGTAGGGAGGCCACTTTAGCAGCCAGACTCTTTTACTACAAAGTTATGCTATTATAATAGATGCAGTATACAGTTAGTATTGTCTCGCTCAAATATGCAAGGCCTTCCCTGAAAAAGACATTTTCTGGATGGAAGCAATTGTTGCTCTTAAATCCCATACTATCAGAGATGTGGCTTTTTGAACTGAGCGCTGATAGCGAAGCCAGATTATCCCTCTCTGCTTTTGTCCAGAAGATGTGTTGTCCATGGTTTCGAAACAAAAATAAAAATTTAGATTTGTCTGACCACAGAATAGTTTTCCACTTTGCCTCAGTTCAATTTAGCTTTGGCCTGAAGAGAATGCCTGTGTTTCTGGGTCATTTTCACAACATGCCTTCTTTATGTCTTTGCTTGACAGGGATTTAACCTGCATTTGTGAATTACATGGCAAACTGTTTTCACAGACAATGATTTCTGAAGGTGTTAATGAGCCCATGCAAGGATTTATTCACAGGCATCCAATATTAATTTTCGCCCTTGTCCCTTGTGCACAGAGATTTCTCCAGATTATTTGAAACTTTTGATATTATGTACTGTAAATTATGAGATATTCAACTGTTTTGCAATTTTATGGTGAGGAACATTATTCTGAAATTGTTCCACAATTTGTAGACACAGTCTTTCAAGGATTGGTGAAATTCTGCCCATCTTTACTTCTGAGAGACTCTGCCTTTCTAAAACACACTATTTATACCCAATAATCCTACTGACCTGATGTCAATTAACCTAATCAGTTGCAAAATATTTCTCAAACTGTTAAATTTTAATAACCCTTACTTTTTCCAGACTTTTGTTGCCCCCATTACAAAAAAAGACTTGCTTACTTAAAATGGTATATTTTCTCAGTTTTAACATTTAACATTTTCTATGTTGTACTGTGAATAAAATATGGGTTTATAAGATTTGCAAAACATTGCATTTTAAATAGTGTCCCAACTTTTCTTTAATTGAAATTGTATTTTTGATCACATTTTTGTTGACTCATTCTTGTCTTTCTTTGTTCTAGTCATTCGCCGATCACCTGATCTATTGCCTGTTTATGGTTCATAACTTTGGATTTGGACTTGTCTGTCTGTTTACAAATAAAATGCACTTACACTGCACTTGCAGCCTCGTATACCAATATTATTTGCCATATATCCATTGCTCCTGTCATTTGTTGCCTGATTATGTTTTGATCCTTGCGTCTATGATCATTTTATGTAGACTGTTTCAAGATTGCCAATAATGCTTTTCTGTATATGGCTTCAAAATCTTCTCCTGACTACAGTGGGCTATACTCAGGTTTATACAATGCCATCAATTCATAAAAGAATGCACCAATATTCATATTTAATGATTCCAGAACAAAAGTATTGAACAAAGCATTCAAAACATTCCTATAAAATAGACTGCAGTGATTTTTAAACATGTGCATGTGTGTTTCAAATATTTTCAAAGTATTTTATACAAATGTGAAAATTGCCAAGGTATGCATAAATGCATGTGTGTGTGTGATTGAGAGAAAATAAAATGAAGAGGTTCTATTAAAGATTAAAACTGGCCTCAGAGTTTTTCTATTTTTTTTTTTTCGTCTGATTGTTAGGATCAGATTTACATAAGAAGACAATATTCAAGAGCACATCAGGAAAAGCTCGATAGTCCTTCACTTCTACCACTCAACAAGACACAAACACACATGCGAACACTAAGATGAGCTGTGCTTCCAGATCTGCATGAACTCCCTTGTCATTGTGATGAATATCATTATTCATTTGCATCACAGCGATCAAAGGCCTGTAATATAAGCAAAGATGCATCGAAACACGTTACACCAGCTCTCCTCAAACACTTCATGAGCAATTAGGGCCACGGCACTGTTTGCTAATGATCACTGAACTTTTGCAGCTGCTGTACTCTCATAATAGCCTTCATTATCTCTATATCTGGTCTATCCAACAGAGCCACATTAGACATGTTTTTAGGGCAGGGTGCTTTGTCATGTTGGATTTGATGAGTGAACTAAATGAATTCTTTACTTGAACTGAATTCAGCTGTCATGCAGTACCAGGTCAGTAAACAAATTAAAATGCTTAAACTGCAAACTCTAAATTGTTTTAACAAGTTCAGGGCAAATACCAGTAAAATGCTTACACATTATACAAAGTGCGCTCAAAGGCCGTTGAATTCCTAAAAGTATCAAAGAAAATGTACCATCTATTTAATTTTGGCATACATGGTATTGTGCTGATGACACATCGCTGTAAAAAAAGTCAGGCAATCCCATATGCAAATCCAAAAAAGTTAACTAAACAGAGCAGTGGGATACACTATGCAAGGCTTTGTAATGCAGTTAAATGTAGCCTGATTTGCCAAGGTTACTTGGGTGCTGAGACCCTTCATGTACAGACTTGTGACATGGACTGTCCTCCGAATTCGAAATTACTTAAAGAAAAATTTCAATATAAAACGTTACTGTGGGGAACTGTTGTGGTCAAGGCTAAAAATGGAATCAGGCACATGTTTTTACAAACAGATCAATAATGCCTAAGACTGTTGTTGTGATTTGTTGAAATATGGAGAGAAAAGCCACTGCCAGGTGGGACCACTGATGCTGGAGAATGTGCTAGCATAGGTTATTGCAAGCACAATAGGGATGAGGCTTGAACATCTAAAAATGTTACTCAGTGGGGCCACCATCCACTGGCATAAACAGGACATTTTTAAGACTCACTCCATTAGCTGCTAAACAGTCCTTTCTCTTCAGCTGTCTACTGAAAATGTTAAATATGACTTCAGACATTTTTATTCCTAGACGAACCAAAAAATTATGTAAAAGTAAACAACGTATAATTTCAAGAAAGATTTTGTAAAAAAAAAAAAAAAAAAATCTAACACAACATATCTTTTTCATCAACTTAGAGCTAGGAAACAGCACATGAATAAAAGCAGATTATTTGGTGCAAAAATGCATATGCATATTGCAGATATTAATGTAGTTGTATCAATAGTCTTAAAATTCTTCATTTCTTCAAGCATGGAATGTGAATAGCACTATGCAGATAGTTATGGAAGAGGGGATATTGGGCCCAGTACAATGCTAGTTTGTTGTTTTAGTAGGCGCAATATAATCTAAAAGATAATGCCTCAGGTAAACAATATGGATAGAAATAGCAGCTTTCTTTTTTAAAATAAAAGGCAAATACGGAACTGCAGATATGAACTACAGACATGCACTCTGCCAACCATCAAGAGGAAGCCTTCCCCCGATTGCCAACATTAGTCATTCCTTTTACAGTTATTTCCTGTGCTGTGCAATTCCTTAGGCCCATTGCAAACGATTGCTTATGCTTTTGGATAATTCTTTTTTTTTTTACTGCCTGTTAAATGTTTATCAACCTTTGCCTACCCTCTGACCAAATCTTTGCCTACTGTTTTGTATTTGTATGTTACATTTCGTGGCAAATTGATTCGAGCCCAGCCTCAATTTGAGTTTGTTCCAAAATAATGTGGCAGATCTTAATCCATTAGAAGTTTCACAACTTCAAGCAGCTTCTAAGTACCAGAGTGAAGTTTATTCATAGTTTTCAAAATCTGGTCATACTTTATGCTTCACAAAGAAGAATCCGGCTATAGCAGGAAACGTAGAAGAATATATGAAGCCCGAAGCCAGAACTTCTTCAATGTAGTTCTCCATAACATGAGGTACAAAAAGTTATAACCATGCTTTTGGAAGGAGCAGTATTTGGCACAAGTTCAACTGTGTGATCCCAAGTACAGTGAAATTGGGTTACTTTGGCCTTGTTAAATATCTCAGCAAACCCTGCATACTCTTCTGCCATTTTGTTTAATCTAAAACCTTCAGGCTATTTAGACTTGTAGAGAAACATGGCAGAGTGATTTCATACATAATCAGAATTAGAAAGGATTTCACTGAAAGGTGTACTCATGAACAGATTGTGACTAGCTTCTAGATACAGCAATACTTAAATGCAGAAATAAGAAAGGTTTATACACAATGTGTTGTCAGAATGACATGCAGTATTTAAAGATCTTATATACAGATATGTGCACATGGGAAGAAGTGTTTAGAAATTTGTGGCAGTGTACAGTGCATCCGGAAAGTATTCACAGCGCTTCAATTTTTCCACATTTTATGTTACAGCCTTACTCCAAAATGGATTAAATTCATTATTTTCCTGAAAATTCAACAAACAATACCCCGTAATGAGGACGTGAAAGAAGTTTGTTTGAAATCTTTGCAAATTTATTTAAAAGAAAAAAAGAAAAAAATCACATGAACATAAGTATCTATGGCCTTTTCCATGACACTTAAAATTGAGCTCAGATGCATCCTGTTTCCGCTGATCAAGTTCAGTTGATTGGACATTATTTGGAAAGGCACACACCTGTCTATATGAGGTCCCACAGTTAACAGTGCATGTCTGAGCCCAAACCAAGCCATGAAGTCCAAGGAATTGTCAGTAGACCTCCGAGACAGGATTGTATTGAGGCACAGATCTGGGGAAAGGTACAGAAAAATTTCTGCAGCATTGAAGGTCCCAATGAGCACAGTGTCCTCCATCATCTGTAAATGGAAGAAGTTTGGAACCCCCAGGACTTCTCCTAGAGTGGGCCACCCGGCCAAACTGAACGATCGGGGAGAAGGGCCTTAGTCAGGGAGGTGACAAAGAACCCAATGGTCACTCTAAAATAGTTTGCTAAAAAGACACCTGAAGGAACTTTCAGACCATAAAAAACAAAGGTTGAAAACTTTGGCCTGAATGACAAGCATCATTGGAGGAAACCAGGCACCACTCACCACCTGGCCAATATCATCCCTACAGTGAAGCATGGTGGTGGCAGCATCGTACTGTGGGAATGTCCTTGAGTGGCCCAGCCAGAGCCCAGACATGAACCCGATTAAACATCTCTGGAGACATCTGAAAATGGCAGTCCAACCTGATGGAGCTTAAGAGGTTCTGCAAAGAAGAATGGGGAAACTGTGTATTTTATGTTTATTTGTTTTTATGCGTATTTTATGTTTAATAAATTTGCAAAGATTTCAAACACACTTCTTTAAGATTGTCATTATGGGATGTTGTTTGTAGAATTTGTCAGGAAAATAATGAATTTAATCCATTTTGGAATAAGGCTGTAACATATCAAAATGTGGAAAATGTGAAGCGCTGTAAATACTTTCTGGATGTACTGTTTGTGTTGAACAAGGGGCGGTCAAGTCAAACTGGGATTTAAAATTTTAAAAGTCTAAAAATGGATGCTAGCGTAGCTGTACTAGATGCAGTTTGATGACCTGATTGTCTCCAATTAAAAATAGCCATAAATATATAAATGTTAGTGTTGCTTTTCTGGAGATACCCAGAATCATGTAATCAGTGGTGGAAAGGTTTGAGACACTATAGATGACTTGCTACCCCAGATCATATTGCAGCTATGACCAGTAAAAATTTTATAACTTTGTTCCAGTAGCAGAGTATGCCCAGAATTCCCAAACTAATTCTTTTATTGGACATGCTCCTCTTTAATGTGTTCTGGGCTGCCAGTTCAGTAAACCCTCAATGGTACCACTGGTAGGTTGTGTGAGGAAAAGCAAAAGGATGTGAATAAGTGCCCATGTCAGACTCCAACATTTTATCTGGGCCTAGTGAATTCAAGCCAGGTACATAGGTTATTTTTGTATTCCAAAGAAAAATAATCCTGTGACCTACAAGATGGAGCTTCCCACATACTAGCACCTATCTCCTTCATTCTGTAAGGCATTGGCAAAAGATGCACTCAGCCAAAACTCCAGAGGTAGTCTTCTCCTAAATATTGTCTCATACCTTCTAAAGTTGCTGTTTATAGGGTTAAAAGCTAAGCCCTTCTATAGCCAATTGCGCCATTGCATCATTGCCTTCTTTATTATTTTGACTCAACTGCCTGGACCGTTTGCATGTTAATCTGCCTGCCCTTTCTCCACATCTTTTCCTGCTATTTTGGATTTGTTCATGAAAATCTTCGGCAAATAAATTCCAACCCATCTTGAGTCTGAGTTTGTCACAATATGCAAGTAGTACCATCAGTAGTGTAAATATGAAGTGTGAACAGCAGCAGTTCTAGAAGATGGGTTATAGAGCTAGAGAAAGACAGAAAGTATTTAACACAAATCAGTATATCTTCTATGCTTAAAACAAAAATGTTACCAATTAATTACAAGCCCTGTTAAAAACTGCTCATAACTGCTTTTGAAGCATTTTGCATATGTTTTGTATTTGAATTAATTACGTAATTAAGTAAGTAATTACTAATATGAAAATCTAAACACAATATTCAGCTTATTGGTTGTTACTGCCTGTGATTTTTTCTTTTTTTTTTGTTAAAAATGACTTTGAATATGAATTTTGTCCTTTCTTTACTTATTTGCGCCTCTGTGGTTGATTTGGCAATACAACAAAAACAGTGCAGTGTAAAAACATTTGTCTTAAATTAATTCATGCTTAAACAATATATATAACCTGTATTACAAATGCCAGTCTTTGATAAAAGCATTCATCATTACAGATGTGAGAGTACAGCACCTTAAATAAGTATTAGCTGGATTTTGTTAGATTTGTATTACATTTTTATTTATTTGCTAAGTATAAAATAAAATTAGCAGCCTGGTTTAGCTGTTTTGGCATTAAACAGACTTTATTACAGAGCATATGTGCCGGTGAACTGACATTAAGATAATGTCATTTTTAATGTATTTTATTTTTATTTTTTACGGGCAATATTTTTACAATAGAGGTACTTGATTAATCATGATTTGAATTTGAATGATTTGAATTAATAGTTAGTTCAACATGATCTAATGGACTAATTAGGAACTTCATCTGTCATTAACCGTCATCTTAAGTATATATGGTAGCACATAATTTATGGTCAATGTATTAAGTAATGCGTACAGGTAAACTTAATCAAATAGACTCTTTAACGTGGAAGATTCACAAACCAGCATTAATTTGAATAACCTGGATCTGAAATAAGCATGCACAGTTTTGTAGCTGTGGTGGGTAGCTATGGTGGTGACTGATTATTGATGATCCTAACTTGCATGAATAACTTCTCGGATCACAGTTAATTTCCATGATCATGATTATTTACTATAGATTTTTTTTGCTTATAGCTTTGTAGTTAATGCAATCAATTACCAATATTAGTTCAATTTTGGGATTATGTCCCCATTTCTTTCAACATACCAAGCTAACTTCCATTTCATCCAAACACAGGCTGCAGTTCCTCGTCTTCCTTGTACAGGAGTACTGTGTAATTGATAGTAAGTTTATAGTGTGCCCCTGCAAAGTCATGACATAAAGATGCATTGGCAGATCATGAGCTGATATTAGTATACCAATAGTTAATATTGGGTTCATCATTCTGGGCCCTTCCAAATAAAGATGTGACAAAAAGATGCATTAACAGATCATGAGCAGATGTTAATGAAGCAATAGCCAATGAGCTAATAATGTTACATTAAACATTAAACATGGTGCCCAGCAGCAATATGGAGACTATGTGTAGTTCTGGCAAGCAGTACCTACCCTTTGCACATATTTAACTAAGAGAGACCAAAAAAGGTATATCTGCAGTCTCACTCATTTAAAAGGTGCTGAGAGTAACACACCTCCATTCATTTAAGTTGCTGAGGGCACTACACATTAATAATCCTGTGTGTAGCATAGTACACATGTGAATTATTTTGTTTTGTCACTTTTTTCCTGTGACAGGAAAAGGTAGCAGACACTGCCTTTTCTTCCTCCTAAATAGCAGAGGCTAGAAAAGTAGCATACAATAAAGGGTTAGGGTACCTTCTGCACACAGAAAAGTAGGTACTTAGCTCTTTTTAATTTGGATTGTATCTCTTGGGTTGTATCTCATTGCACCCACACTAAGCCAGAAACACTTTTCTGCACGTTTCCTTCACAAAACATTTAGACAGAGTGAGCTGCAACAGTCAAGCTCTGTTTTTTATCTCTTTAAGTCAAAAGGGGAGTAAGTGCCACCTTCTAATCCTAAATAGTAAATGTATCTAAACAGAAAAGCATATGTCTCCACCTGTGAAGGGTCAGGATTCCTTCACAACTAATACACAGAGAAAGTGTGTTCCCCCCCTAACCACATTCAGAGTGAGATGCCTCAGCCAAAATAAGGTACTTACTGCTTTGGAAACTCCCCATGCATTCTTGGCATTGGTGCAGGCAGTGTGAGTTAAGTTTGTGCTTTATTGCTCTCCAGTACCAAGCAGATCCTAGCTTTTAGTGTGGTATGTGGGGTGCGGTTACTTTGCAGAGTCACCATGGGTGCTGTGTAGGGTGATGTGCATGGTGAGGTTAAACCTTTGTTCAGTCCTCCAGTGCCCTTACTCTAACTACCAAGGCTAAGAAGGCTGTATCCCCCTTACAGAAAAAAAAACTAGGTACATTTGACCATCTGTCCACAAGATGGACTGCTTGGTGGTGGTATGCTTCTTTTCAGTGCAGGCAAGGTAAAGGGAGTTATGTGGAAGATGGGTGAGACTTATCTACCTGCACACTTAGCACTATGCAGAGGTTTATTGTGGGTGTAGATAGACACTGATGTGGGTAAATGGGTACCTGCTGATCATTAAAATCTTAGCAGAACACGTTTAAATGACTTGTGTAGTCCACCTTTCCAAAGGTTCCAATAAAAATAAGCCAAATAAGTCTTGCTCAATCAGAAAAAATGAAAAGTGGGGGGAAAAATGGTGCTCTATATTGGTACAGATGCCCCATAGGGCAAAAACTTACTTGGATATTTAGGAGGTGTAAGAAGCATGCTCACCACTGATGGCACATTAGTGCCATTAGAAACTCTCCCCACATGATGCCTACGCCTTTTCATAGAGCTATTTAAAAGCCAAAAATGGATGTGCCTGCCCTCACACCCAAATAATGTTCGGAGAACAAGATTGTGGCAAGATTTAATGACCTCCTGTAGCTCAGGTGGCAGTCACACCTGCTAAAAGATAGCTAAGGCAAAAAAGGAGTGGTGCTAACTGACATTAATCAGAGGCCCACAAACAGCAGGTAGATAAGTAGCCTCACCTTATTTCTTCTGAGAGGCTGTGTGTCAGGTGAGATTCTATAACCCTTTTTTGGCTTCCCAGTGCCCTCCAACAAACTATTCAGGTATGAGGTAGACCAAAAAGCACACCCCACACAGTTCTGACTAGATGATTCTGAGGAGTGAGGGAGGATTTTTGTAACTCTGGATGAGCACCAATCTATTGTATATCCAGGCTGTTGAAGTCACATCAATGTTGACTGTTGACCACAAATGCCATAGATTCAGGTTTGTACTATTTTCAGATACAGTAAATCAGATTTTTCAAATCTGAGGATTAGGGAAGGATTATTGTGCCTTTTGCAGAACCCCACTCCAGTGTATGTTCCAGATGAATCAGGTGTACACAGTGTCATGGTGATATAAAAGTTAAGAAGACTCTGTATGGATTCATCCAGCTTTGAAAAGAGGTATTCTATTGAAGAAAAAAAAAAAAAAAAAAAACATCTCACTGGTTTCTATAAAAAGTGAACTGGTTTCAAATAGAGAACAATTTTATAGTATGTACTTAGTAACCATAATATATCATTTATATTGCACTAAACCAATATCTCCTGATTTTTTAATAAGTCAGGATGTGATATTATGTTTATATCTTTAGCTTCGGGTGACATCATCTACTGTATGTCTGTTCTACAAGCTAAAGCATGGTTGTGGTAGCATCAGTTTGTAAGGATGTGTTTTAATTAGCACACACTGGAAAAAGACAAGAGGGATGGGAGCCAATCCTGGAAGAAAACATGTTCCCATTTGCAAACCTGATAGAAAGAACCCTTATAAAGCTTACAGCAAAGCTGAAAAGTGTGCAGGGTGTAAACATGCAAGGTACTCTAATAATAATTTAGTGTTTTTAGTAAAGCAAATCATTAAACATTATATTTAACATTTGCTGCAAACCTATAGTTCTCCCATTTCAGAGGACCAAACAAATTGGACAACTTTTGCTGTTTGCTATTGCTGTTGTATAAAGAAGGACTGTGTTAGTGCCAAAATAGCAAGCCATCATGAGGAAGATACATTTCTTATGATAAACTGATTTATACATTTCCTGAAATGGATTCAGATTCTAGAGAAATAATGTAGCTTATATATATTAAAACCACATTTTTGTAGGGTATACCTGCTTTATGTCTAGCTGAATATTTACACATATGGCTATAGTTGTAATAAAGCCTTACAAATGATTTGTAAATGTTTATATTTAGGCTACCTTTTAGCCTTATCTGGTCTGTCTGTCTGCAAAGAACAGGATCCAGTTATGCTATTCATTACATGTTAAACAATTTAGAAATCGGCAGACTTTTATAGACAGTATGGTGGTGTCAAAAGTTTCTTTTTAAATTCTTGGGGTAACCACACTTTTTAAATGTTTTAAATTTCACAATTTGATTTCAGTGTGCAAATTTCAGATAAAAAAGAAAATAAACTACAGCTTCCCAGGCTTTTGCACATACATATTTTTTGCTCTAGAGATTAACTGCAACAAACACATCCTCAAGTTCACCCAGAGTAATGTTGACAATTACAGCCCTTCGATATTGGCAGTTTTGGAAACAGTGCAGTGTTCTGTGTAGTTCTCCTGTGCATCTCCACTTTATTGAGGAGAAAGTCTATTTGTATGCAAATATAAGTAACCCTAAAGCATGCACCACGGCCAATTTCATTATTTTCTTTAAAAAAAAAAAAAACTTAAATAATACTATGAATAAAAAGTAGCTGTAATAAACAAATAGCCAATGAACTACAGTCTTCTTTAGTGAAGCAGTCTCCCCTATTATAAATGTTATAAGTTGTTATCTGACCCCGCCAGTTGAAATTGTGGACAGCTCGCAAAGCTCTCTAGGGTCTATATATACATCATGATATATATGAGTGGTGGGCATGGAGGGCAAGCAAAACCTTCTCTGCTGGCCTAAACACTATCAGAAGCACTGACCTACATTTACAACCCAAAATCTAATATTTGTTCCATGAAATTGTATTCTTTTATTCCCAACAGTCTATTACCTTTATTTCGTAGCGTTTCTCTTGGCTGCACTGCTTCCAGTACATGTATGTGGATGTTAGATTTTGTGTCCAATCAGATTTCAGCCTCTATGTGGTGCCATGTCAATCTAATCTGCCCAGGGCCTTCAAAGTCAGTACTGCTGGCCTTTTACAATAGAGAATATTACCAATGGGTCTGTTTCTTTAACCAATTAGATTTCAAATTCGCCTGGCCTTGAATAGCGTCAGCATTTTTCCGTCTTCTCATTAGTTGGTCAGAGGGAAACTGTTGCAGCCAAGTTCGACTGGCAAAACACGTCTGTAGTGCTCTGCACACATTAATACATCAGAGTTAGAATTTTTTATGCTAAAGAGGAAGAGAAATTGATTTAGTCATACTTAGAAATACATTTTTAAGAAAAGCTAGATATCGTGAGGAGAGTTCGGCCAACCCCGAAGTTAGCTAGCTTGTCTCAGCCGGGGAAAGGGTTTGTTCACCACTTCCAGACCAGTGCCTACGAGCGGTACCACTGGATTACAGCCTCTGAGGAGCGGTGCAAATTATAATTATGCGTCTCTGGTGAGTAGGTTGTATTTAATATACATTTTTTATGTTTTTGTCATGTTATTAGACAAATATTGATTCTGAACTGCTCTAGATGATCTCTCTCTCTCTCTGTAATGCCACGCATTGTTATATTGCATCTTTGTATTGTATTGATGGTTTCTATAATTGCGTCGTGATAGTGGTGGTATTAAGAAGTGGATGAAGTCGGGTAAGTCCCCACTGAAGGCCCAGCTACTAAATGCATGGCCCGTTTATCGTCTAAGTTTCTGCCCCTATGACACAAAGGCAGTTAAACAAACAGTCTCTGGTCTCTCCATTTAACTTGGCTGAAATTGGCTCCAGTACGTCTGGGTGTAATGTGCCCCCACACACAAGCACACAAACATAAGGACATTTTCTTTATTTAAGCAATAATAAAGTGTTCCAAACTCTGTATAATATATGCATGTGTTGTATGTATTTCCCCTTTATCATATCATCCTAGCTACAACTCTGTATTGACATAGTTACACTTTAAAGGCTTATGTCCAGGTATATCAATGTACCTCTGCCTTAATGCTGTCTTTTCCTTTCATCCTTGATATAAAAATGATCTGCTCTCTTTTTCTTAAACGATATTGTATGCTATATGGTTGTAAAGGGTATCATACTGCTTTTAATACACTTTGGATGAAACTTTATCAGTTCTCCAGACCAGCCATAAACATGCAAGCAGGCAATGAACGGAGACAAAGAAAGTTTTTCCCTTTCAAAAGTTCATGCCTCGTATTGGCCATTCCACCAAGGGTGGGTGTGGCTAGGGGACCTTTAAATGACCTAGATACCCACCAATCGTGGCTCAAACCCGCCTTTGAGACGGAACTCAAACACTTTGAGACAGATCTTCCAGCAGCTTTACCTCCAAGAGCATTGCCCAAGAACTTCCTCCTAACAGACTCATTAATAATCTGCTTTGTCTACTGCATCTGAACTCTTCTTCAGAAGCAAAGCCAATGCAAGTAACCGTTTACCAACTATCCAGATGCGCGTTTAAGTTCAAGCCCTTTTATTAAGGTGAATTTTGATTCCGTGATGATTCTCATTAGTTTGTGGTCAATTGAGGTTAAACTTGCCATTCCTTTCTCTTCCTTTCCTCTCTTTCTTCTCACTTTCTCTCTAGATTTTCCTAATTTCACTTTTCTTATATGTATGTTTGTGTTTAGTTTAGTTCTGTGTTACGAGTATTCCCATTCATTAAACACCTTATGTTCACAAGTGAATGTCTCTGAGTGCTGCTCACATTTCGAAGTCACTGAATACTGATGCTGCAACATGCTAAATTAGAACTATGGTATAAAGTAGGGAGTTGTTTCTTTCTTGGCCAGGGAGATAACCTTTTCTAGAATTGATAAAAGATAACATTGTCTGCTCGGTGGACAAACAGATCAATTAATTGCAACATTGATTATATTACCGCTAATTCCAAGATTAAATCTAAATATTTATAATGAATTATAACCTGTTATAATTACTCATAGATATTTCTTTTTTTGTGAGCTAAATTCGCTACACATCTAAAGCAATGCTGCAGCACTCATGTCTGTTTTTTAAAGCCAGCTTCTGCAAATGAGGCACAGCACAAGGACTCAACTATTTTGATGGACCCTTGCGAGGCCTGTTCCGAGTGGAACCCCTCTTGAAAAACCTCTGTATGACCCTGGCCACTGTACTGTAATTCAATTTCAGGGTGCTGTAGATCTTCTTAAAACCTAGGCCATCTTTGTGGAAAGCAACCATTCTAATTCTCAAATCTTTAGAGAGGTCTTTGTCATGAGGTGCCATGTGGTCAGTATGAGAGAATTGTACTCAAAGCACCAAATTGTTCTAATACAAGATACACAAATTTGTATGGTCCTGTCAAGCAGACAAAAACATGAACATGATGAATAAAACATGTGCCTTGCAAATTTAAGTGACGTACAGCTGTTATCACTAAGGTGGTACTCCCTTTTGTTGCCAGCTATTTTGAAATTTATGGATGTATGTTGAGCTTTTTTTTTAGAAGACAGTAAATCTTTACTGCTGTAGAAGCTGCACATTGACTCTAAAATATTAAAAAGTTTTTAAAAGTTTAATTTCTATAGTATTGTTCCTTGAGAAGATATATTAAATTTGGTTGCTGAAATGTGAGAGGTATGCTCACTTTTGTGAGATACTGTGTGTATGTATATATATATATATA
>JAAIIK010000101.1:7159452-7179495 GCA_014706435.1 Silurus glanis | reverse complement strand
GTGTGTGTGTGTGTGTGTGTGTGTGTGTGTGTGTGTGTGTGTGTGTGCCTTAATTGGCACAAATCACATGAAAGTGTAAACATACACATTGTTGATACATAAAATGAGAGTAGTATCCTTATTAATGAAATAAAAATTTGGCTTGGCGTCATAGCTGACATTTACGTATTTACCCCTGAGTGTATAAAAGAATAAGTGATGCATTCCAATAATTTTAATTATTTTTTAATTAATATATTAATTAAAAATAATTTTAATTAATAATTTGATTTTCACTATTCTAAGCCACCATTGTGTACTTAACAGGTTTGTGAATAAGACAACAAACAAAAACAGGATGAGACTGAAGAAGTTCCAGAAACCTATTTATGATGATTTATTTAATGGGCATACGATTGGAGGCAGACAAGAAAGCACCTGTAGTAATGCTATACTAATGCAAGTTCATAAAATATAAAAAAAATATGTGTTAACATATAAATGACTATAAATGAATGAATCTTTTTAAATACATTTTTCACTCTTACAGTATAGATGAGGGAGAGCATCCACAAAAACTGGAGTTTGGCAAATCAGGTGTGAGGGATAAATGCTATGAAGGATAAATTCTGTGGCTTTTGAGAAGAAGACCATCTATAAAAATAAAGAGGAAACATGACAGAGAAAATGCTGAAATTGTTACTAAATGATATCCACCATTAGTTCCCTTTAGTATATAACACTGATTTTAAATGTTAATACTGTACAAAATAACATCAGCTAAATGCATACAAATATTAATTTCATCATTGTTAACAAAGGAACAGTGACCCAGGACCCAGCCACTCAAAGTATGTTCTAGTGCTATAAAGGGATTTGAAGAGAAATGGCTGAACTAGTCAAGTCAAGTCAATAATCTTTTATTGTCATTTCAACCATATATAACTGACACAGTACACAGTGAAATGAGACAACGTTCCTTCAGAACCCTGGTGCTACACAAAACAACATAAAGGTACATAACAGAAAACACAGAGCTAAGGACTAAGTAAGTTGTCCTCGCCACACAAAGTGCATCGTGTGCAGCCTGGTGCAAACAGTGCAAGACAAGACAGTGTAGGACTAATACGCAAAACACAAAATAGCGCCACCAGTAAACCTACTGTGTATTATACAGTGCAGTGTGCAAGAGAGGGACATTAGGGCACTAATTGAGTTGAGATTATATTCTTTGGTGTATATTAAGTGCATTAAGTGCATTTTTCTACATTTGATAGCAATAAATTGTTTAAATTATAAATACTTTTCTAACACCAAACAAGGTACATGATAGAGTTATACAGTTGTACATTATATAGTACTTTTTTAATTCTTACCCAGAGCAAATACATATACATGGGTCTTATGTCATTAATCTGGAGCGTACCCTTTTTTTTTACTTGTCAAATTTGTCTCTGGTTAAAACATAAATATCACAACAAAATTAATAATTGTGAATTTCATTTCCTCTAACATATAGAAAGGCACCAGTAGACCTTTTTAAGGAGATGAGTGTTTAACAATGGTTATGTTATTCTGAAACAAGACATATTAACAG
This sequence comes from Silurus glanis, assembly GCA_014706435.1. NCBI lineage: Eukaryota > Metazoa > Chordata > Actinopteri > Siluriformes > Siluridae > Silurus > Silurus glanis. The sequence continues at coordinate 7,177,919 of JAAIIK010000101.1, read as the reverse complement.
CTAAGTACAGAAAGGAATAACAGAGCAAATAATGTAGCTGAATATTTAAGAGATATGAGATATCTGTGAGATATGAAGTTAATGCTTAATATAGAAGTGGGGTAATGTCTGTCTGTGCATTGTCTATCATATGTATAACTGTGTAATTAACAAAATGCTGTTAGGCAGAACTACAAAATACACATTTAGGGTAAACATTTGTAAACTCAAAATGTAAACCCCTTAAAATGCTAAAATGTTAAAATGTAAATATACGTAATATAAATGTATAAAAACAAGGCTTTAGTAAGCACTAAAAGAAAATTTCTTATACAATTTTGAGAAATGTGATTTAGAAACATAATGTTGAGTTTCTACTAACAGTTTTAAAAAAACTGTTATTCTACCTATAAATAATATCATCTATGATAAATAAATATCAATGTTCAAATTTATTAAAAACCCAATGTTAGAATTAGTACAGCGTCCCTGTCATAAATATTTCAGATATTCTGATATCTGCCTATCCATTCCTCATGTGCAAAAACATCAAATTTACCAATAATTCTTGGTTTTCACTGTTATTATTTTAAAATTCCATTTAAATATTTATATATAGCCACTAAAGGACATTCTAGGATAGAAGGTTCCAGAAGAAAGCTTTAGTTTACTTGTTTGCTAGTAATAATTGTATTTCCAGAAAGTCTAATGATCACAAAGCTGCAATTTTGCTGACTACAGGAATTTAATTATTCTGGTAAACAGAATGGTAATTTTTTTTTTTTTTTTTTTTTTTTTAGTCCAGTCTTATTATCAATAATTGAGAATGGGAATACTTTATCAGTCTTGAAGTACATTTTGCCCAGTGTTTCTCATTTGCAATAGGGCATATTTTAAAAAATGTAGAGCATTATGTACCACAGTGTCTCATTGTGAATGTGAAAATTCTAACCACCATCGGTGTGAGGCATGCTTAAAGTTGATTGCCTAGTTACAAAAACCATAGGACACATATTCTTAAAGTACTTTTGGTGAGATTTAGATTGTGATTTTTCGTTAGTGTTGTTTTGAAGCAGGATTTGAATAGGCAGAAGTTTGTGACTAGTGTAGGCTCACCAATGTTGATTGTTGCAAATCAGCCTTATGTGGAGGCATCCATTACCTTCAAGAGTGTATCAACATTTGACACTGAATCTCCAAGCCTGTCTTCTCCTAACCAAAATCTTTAATTCTGTACCCACTGGACCAGTCAGCAGAGACAGACCAGATGGAAGCCTTACACTCTGTTCTCTGCCTCGCCTACAACCAGTGTAGCATTGCAAATAATCCATTAAGCAAAGTGTTGTTCTTTATTGCAGTGTCCTCAGAGAAAATATCTTGTGTTCCTTTAGACCCAAAAGCAAAGATGGTGGCCATTACTGCAGGTTATATGATATTGTTTGGGTGTGAAATCCCATATTGTGTTTTGTTTGTATTATTATTAATTATATACTTATTAATAATAATAATAATAATAATAATAATAATAATAATAATAATAATAATAATAATAATAATAAATAATAATAACTTCAGATGTATGGAAATAATGTTCATAATGTATTATGCTTTGTGTTTGGTCATATTTCATCTGTAAATGAATACATTTCCCACGCTGCACTGATAAAGGAAAGCTCAGGTAACTCAGTTTGATTGCTTTCCTGCAATTGGAACTGAGCACATTTGAAAATTAAGCTAAGGCAAAAGGAAAGCTAAGGGGTCTGCAGCAAAATGAAGCAATTGTTAACACAGTCTGTATAAGTCTTGCTACAATATTGGGTGCTGCAAATAGAAGGCTATTCAGTTCAATCTTATCATAATACCCAAGGTCTCCAGGGAGAAGATCCAAAGCCTGGTTGCATGGTACTCTACAGAAATCCTCACCCCGCAACTCCAAGAACAGCAAAAAAGGTCATTGTGGACTTCTGAATACCTTAAAACAGACACTATCCCATCTACATCAATATCACTGAAGGAAAGCATGTCACTAGCTTCCTGTTTCTGGATGTCTAAGGATCTGTCTTAAAACTATAACACCATTCAGAATAGGAAGGAGCAGCATCTTTACTTCCCTCAGCAGACTGAGGAAAGGCTGTCTGTCACCCCAGATATTACAAGTTTCTGTTACTGCTCCATTGATCTCACCCTGACTCAATCACAGTTTGATATGGCAGCTCCATGGTGCCTGAAAGCAAAGATCTTTGAAGGTCTAAGCACATCATTGTGCTCAACTTTCAGCCATTTAACATCTTTATGACAGTAGATCATGCAACATCATCAGGGGACTTCTTCTGTCCACATCAGAACCACAGGATCAGGGCCAGCTTCTTCTCCACAACAATTACCTTGCTGAACTCTACAGTAAACAGTTAGAGCTCTTACTGCATGTAACCATACTTACATATTCCATATTGTAAATCATGTATTATATCTACAGTATATAATTGTGGATATATTGTCTAAATCTCTGGTGAACTAGCAATGTATACACCCATGGGTTTTTTTTTCCAGGACAGTAAATCAACCAATTCTCTGGGGGGGTCGCACAAGCCAGTGCATTGCTCATGCAAGCTCATTGCTGATCCTAAGCCCAGATAAAATGGGAGGCATGCATCAGGAAAGGGTAGCCAGTGTAAATCCTGTGCCAAATCAAATTTGCAGACCAGTGAGCAGGTGTGGTGACCCAGGTGTAGTTGAAGTATAACACGATATTTATTATCAATGGATAAGCCGGGTTTGGTAATATATACAATGTACATATTTCTTACATATATTTATGAATTGCACATAGTGCATTTTATACCTATTCGATTTCTCCTGTTATAAGTGGATATTATAATATAACAGTTATAATAAGGTAAAACATCTCCTCACTGCTACTGCACACATTCTATACCCATAGTCGTGTTATTCATGTACTTTATATATAGTTACATATTCAACATGTACATTGTTTATTTTCACAGTGCTACTATATTAAACGTCTGGTAGATGCTAAATTATATTTGGTTTCTAGGTTCCTGTTCTGTGCAATGACAATTTACAGTGATGTTACATCTATCTATCTACTGTATCTATCCAGATTGATATGGTCTAAGCTTATTCAGTCAGACCTGGAGATTTTTTAGCTGAGCTGTGAGAAGAATTTTTTTCTAAATGTGGAAATACGTTATAAGCATGTGTGGAAGCATGTTATAAAATGATGCAAAACTGTAACAATTGTTAGCTGTTTTACACCACTCAAGTTGGCCATCTGCATTAGACAGCTCCATGACTGCGGATAGCAAAAGACACATGCAGAATTAATGATATTTTTTTTAGAGATACATTAAACATGCACAAATAACAACACACAGTAGCAATTAGCTGTTTTATGCTGCTTACGCTAAAACACAACACTGCACACAATAGGCTTTACTGTGCAAATATTCATGTGAGATCAATCAATAGAATAAAATAGAATAGTTCAAGCATTTAAAAGTTGAAAAGTAAAATACTAAACATGCAAACAGGATGCGGGAAAAGGGAAATTATTTATATCTGCATAGGACTGATGTACGGATGCTGATATTGTCTTGTTTCCAAAATTCAAGATGTTTTAGACATTTTCACATGCAGCATCAGTATGTAACATAGAGAGTTTTTTATATATATAACTCAAAAAATCTCTCTTGAAAAATGTCTACTTGTAAGCTTTGCTATTGATAGACACTTGTGAAGGGCGACAGTATTTTCAGAATGAAATCATACAATACAGCTTGGAGAAGCTGATGTTTTTCAGCTAGTGTGGGAGACAAGTGTCACTTCATAGACATCTTTTTTTATCAGAGTAGGGTTTCAGCATAGGATTCTTTATCAGATACCAATTTAGTTCTCTATTCAGCACAACATCCTGTTCTATATTACTGTATTGAGTAAAGCATTCTTAATATTACCTTCTGAAATGCCATTAATACTTAATTGTTTTACTCAGTTTGTAAAGCTAGCATGAATGGTTTATCATAGATACTTTGGAAGCCTTAAATTATACTTTACATTTATTATATTTTTTCTGGTAAAACACCAAATTGTTCCCCACCTAATGAACAAGACCCTTCATAGGGTACATTTACAGCAGATGAAGATTTTTCTCCTAAGATTTTTTAACAGTGTAATCTAAACTGAGACTTAAATACTAAATCTCACTATTGTCTAACTGTAACTAATGCGCTACAGCACAGTTGTATAGTAGCAGCCTACAATTTCAGCAAGTCCTGGAGTCAGTTACTCTTCTGCATTTTTATTTTTTGTGCAACAGAATAATAGCAGTTCTCGACTCTATTCAACCATGTGAGACAAGAGAGCTATGTTAAATGTCGATACTGCAAAAGTGTACCATATATGATTACTTTTCTCTGTGGGTATAAAGCACTTTTTGATAGTCAATGAGCCCTGTGCAGAAGGCAACTATTTGAAAGCTCTTCATGGTACATGAAATGTGTAGTGACGCCAGCAAGAGTTTAGTGCTCCATTTGCAACCAGTTACACATCAATGAAAAAAAATATGAAAAGCTCTTGGAAAAATGTTAAATGAAAATTAGGTGCTTTACTTGCATTGGTACAAACGATCCTAGACAGAACTCATGTCTGAAATTAAAAGTTTGCCTAATTGTGTCCCATTTGTTCACAGTGGGGGTCTGAAAGCATTAGTCAACCTATGTGCTCATGTTCCAATAAGTAACAACACTATAAAGTACTGTATATCTTAAATATAGGTTAACTCAAAGACAAGCTTTGCTTCTAAAGATGAAATAGCTCTATTTACCACCTCTCTTTTTTTCGTAATTTATTAATTTCTTACGTTTTCATTTCAGTTTTTTGTTTACTTTTTTCTTTAGTATATGTTTTATTCTACTGCCAAATTATTAGTATTTTTGTTAATTAACTGTATTAAATAAATGTATTGCTTTTTGTGATTTAATTGAAATGTTTTGAATTGTCAGCTCATAATCACTCCTGTCATAACATAAACGAGGTATTTTACACAGACAAAACACAATAAAACTATATAATTTACAACTTAAACTATAAAGCAAGGCACCGGATGAGCAATGCCATCCCAGTATAATGTAGGTAATGCATATCAAGTTATTGAAATCATTTGCCTTGTACCTTTGGGGTTTGGGTTATAAGCTAATAAGCATTTCCAAACAGCCTGAGATGTATGTGAAATTAATGTGTCTGTCCAGGGTGTCCTCTGCCGTGTGACCCAAGTTCTCTGGGATATGCTCCAGACCCTCACACAACCCTGTTTAGGAATTGGATATATGGTAACCTGAATCATAAGTCATACTTAATATGTAAACCACAAAAATGATGGAATGGGTTGTAGGTGTTCCTATGATGAGGTAAAAAAGAAAAATAGATAGTAAAAGTCTATGGCCAAGTCTAAGTAGTTCCCATTCCCAGTTGACGTATTTTTAAATATTTGACTGAATGGCTCATGAGAATAGGTGGCTCATCTCTGTTCTGATCCAACTCATTATATGTGATTGCATTTTTTTTTATTTTTTTTATTATTATTATTAAAAAATCTCCGAAAGTCCCTGACACATTCTACACTGCCAACCAACTTTTTAGCAACCAAAAAGTAAATTCACTATAGACAATAAGCTTTAGACAATTTTTATTAAAGTATTATACACTTTTATTAAAGTAATATATTAGTTTTGTAAATGTTGTGTGTCTATTACATAGGAAAATGATTTTTATTTAATTGTAGGAGGCTGAAATATTGACCACTCTAATTATGCATTTGTATCATACATTTGTCTGATAAATAAAAATTTTCTATAGACTTTCACTTCTTTACCATCTAAATGTGTCTACTGTCATAGCACAATTAGAGGCCCAGTTAATAGAGCAATGAATACAAATAATTATTTTTGGTGAAGCACTTAATATTTATTTAATTACCATTCTGTTCCGTTACATTCAGTCTTTAGTGGTAACTGTCCTTTAAACAAGCTTTTAAAAATATTTTAACTGTCAGTGTATAATATATATTCTTAAGGCAGAAAGGTATTTAGATTCTAAAAACCTTTTTTATTAATTCCAAAAAAAGACAAAAAGCCAGACAAATTTCTGATTTTACTGGATGGAATTATGATCCAGTGTTAAAACAAGCGCTTTCTCAATTCTCCTGGTAGTAGAACTAAAGTTGGTAAAGTGGCATAAAAAAGCACTTCACTGGGCCAAAATTTTGCAATGTTCACACATGTTACTAGAAAAATATCATAATGACATTAACTGGATTATAAATATGACCAGTTTGATCTGAGTTAAAAAAAAAAAAAAAGTTGGTATCCAACAGCTCCTACTGGTTTTGGCCTCCACATCCAAACACGTTTAACTGCTAATATTGAGGAGGTGAGTAAACTGACATTTCGAAAACATCTGAATCCTGTCCAAATGGAAACATACCCAAGCCTTAATTTGGGCTTTTATTAAGCAAGAAGCTCCTGTCATTATTAAGGATAATGACCTACTTTGAATAGTTTAATACTGATAAGCTGTAAATGCAGTCAAGATTTCATCAGCTGCTTTCGGTAGATAATTGTGATGGACTTTATTATTTGAATAATTTAATGTACTTAAGTACAACTTTTAAATTTTTAGGATGTGCCTATAAAATTCTTTCAAAGTCTTTCAAATGGCCGTTTTACAATTCTCCTCTCCACCCCACTTCTGCCTTTCAGATTAAGTACATTCGTCGATCTAATTTAGCAATGCTGATCTCACTGGATTACACAGCACTGTCATATGTAAGAGCACCATGCATCACTCAATGTCAGGGCTTGTGTTTTTTTATTTTTATTTTTTTATCTAAAATGATAATCAAAAACAGAAATAGAAAATGTTTTTTTGAGATGGATTTTTTTTTTTTTAAAGTAAGATCTGCAAAGACAGTTGAATAGAGAAAGAGTGAACCTTGTTTTCATCAGCTAACCAGAAGCAAGTAGTCACTGTAGAAAGGTCAGAAAAAGGGAACAAGAAAACATGTGGAACTCTAAATGCATTGCCCAAAATAAAAAAAAAATAGATTTCCAATGCATTCCGCTACTCATGCGAGTTTCAATTCAAAGGTACAATATGCATCAGAACGATCTGTTTAGACCAGAGTTGCATTTGCACAACTTTTCCTTTCAAGTTAGACACTTTATTTAGTCATCTGCATTTCTGTTAAACTCATCAGAATCTAATTTCAAAAGAGATATTAATACCCCCCTTTGAACACTCACCTCTAACATAGTCCAAGTTATCAAAATCATTCAGTCATTCTCTCTGCGTGCTTCACAACACTGCACTTTCAATTTCGCCACTCATGCCTAGCCAATATAGCACCTCGCATGCTCACTGTTTGCTCTTACCATGACTAGGTGGGACTGATGAAGAAGTTATAACATGAAGCCTTTATAGAGGGTTGCACTACTACGTACAAACCTATGTACAACACTGGCAGGCTTCTTGCATCTGAAAAAAGCTCAGCAAAAATGTCAAACTAAATTGTCTGTTAGAGATTGATTGTATGTGCTTGTACATGAAGTATATACATATTAATAAAACTGTGGTGGCATGCTATAAGTGTTTGAGGGGTCTAGTTTACAGCTGTTGTCAGTCACCAAATGCCTCCAATGCCCAGTGATCAAATGCCTCATATTACTAGTGATCCAATGCTTCATAAATGCTTCATCAGCAATGCCTTCTTGCTGACAAAAGTAAAACTCAAGTTGCAGTTAGGGGCTCTTTCAACTATTTTAGAAAAAACTACACCATGCCGTTTTGTCGTAGGCACTCTTATGGACATATTACATATAAAATTTGTAAAAGCCTTACAGCATGGCGTATATTATCTACAGGATCAGGGGTAGCATTCCCATTTTACTGCTCCAGGGTCTGCGGTGCTATCATCTGCAGGTTACTTTTTTGTGTGGATGTTCTCCCTGTGATTCCAGGTTTCTCAGGCTTCCTCTGTTAGGCCATGAATATACAAGCATTCAGAATGGTAATGCCACATCCCCTATCTAAGTGTATGTATGGTGTGCTGTGATGTATTGGCATCCCAATCTGTTTGAATCTTCCTGCCTTACATCAAGTGTTACTACAATATAGTCTTTGGATAAGTCATGACTTGGTCAGGATAAAGGAAAAAGATCTTTGGTGCATATGAATGGCTAAATGGCAAATATTACAACCCCAAATTTGCAGCTACTGTGTTAATGCTTGGTAAATGTAATCCCTGAATCTGATTTTGTATAAGGAATCAAAGCATCATGCGGGGTATGCATGGTGTAATGCTTTCGCCTAATGTCCTTGTTTAGTACAAATATTCTATCACCAATGCTTCCATTAAAATATCCCTGTACATCAGTCTACCATCTCATTCAGCTTCTGTACTTTCTTTTTTTTTTTGTTCGATGCCTTGCATTCCAAGGAAAGACTTCCCATTTAGATCAATCATAATTTCTACTTAATTTAAACTACTCATGTTTGTCATTTTGAGGATATTGAAGTAATCCTACAATCGCCACTAGACATGCAATGTTAACACTCTCAAACTCTTCAAAGCAACTGTGGCCTCTGGCTTTAATTTGGAAACGTCTCTAGGTTATGTATGTAACCCTAGATCCTCGAGGGAATGAGACGCAGCATCTCGTTCCCTTAGGGTACTAGGTTATATATGTAACCTTGAGACCTTCCCTTTCAGGAACTCGAGCTGCATCGGTACGCTTTGGGAACGAGAGTCCAATACCATCCTGACTAGTGTGAATGAGCACAGCTAGTTCAAAGGACAGAGGTGCCAGGAGAGGTCAAGGTTGTAAAACCTGGCAAAGGTGAGTGGGGTGGACCAGCCCGCAGCGTCGCAGAGGTCTTGGAGGGACACTCCAGAGGACCAAGCCTTGGAGGCTGCCACACTCCGGGCCACACCTCTGCTTATTAGCAGGAAGGCCTCTCTTGAACGGCGGTCTTAACGGACAAGTGCTTCTACGAAATCTTGGCCAAAGCCTCGAAGGGGGGCTCAGAGAGAGCCTCCGACACTACGGAAAGGTCCCACCCAGGCACTCTTGGACGCACCGGAGGCCTCAGCATTCAAGAGAAAAAAAAACGTGTCAGGAGTGGGTCTCTGTCCAGTGAATGCCCTGGCATGAGGCGCGATATGCCGAAATGGCAGACGCATAAACTTTAATGGTGGTTAAATGGTTTTAATCTTTTGACAGACACACAGACATAACATTAAATTTACACAGAGCGCTTCATGAACAAACAAAAGCTGAAGCTGGCTTCTCTCTATGTGCGTTTTATACTTCCTGGTTGTGATGTCAACCTGCCGGTGACAGCCTGCCTTTAATTTTCACTGATTAAACTCATTATTTATACCATGGACAACGCAGTCGCATTCCCAAAGCGTTCCGACGCAGCTCGAGTTCCCTCAGGGAACAACAGATCTTGGTCGAGTGTTTCAACTTGCTAGAGTGGATGATTTGCGCTTAGCTATCTGCAGTGTGTGTTGCTTTTTTCACTCATCTCTTCTCTAAAATTACACAAATCTCTGAAACAATGCTCTGACTTTCACTATCCATTTATCATTACCAGATTAGACTACAGTTTAAGATATTATCAGTGTAACTGTTTGCTGGACTGTTTTGCATTTTTATTGTTATATTAAAGCTTATAATTCGGTGATCATAAAGCCAAAAAACTGTAGACATTAAGTCTGTCTGTACTAACTAATGTACATTGGCTAAACGCAATGTTGGTGACAGACACATGAAAACAAAGTTGGGCTTTGTTAGGATTGTGGACACAGACTACACTATATTTCCCACAACTGCTCCATCACCTGTCACATTCACATTCATTCACATTCATGATTATTTTTATTGTTTAACAGAGTTGTGCTTCAGATCCAGATTATAGTGTTTTATGTTTATGCTTCATGTTATTTAGTGTGTTTTTTATTTTTTTTATCCTTGTTTCTTTGTTTCGTTCTATTGCACTGTAATTATACTTTCTGCACTCGCATTTGCTTCCTGCTCTTACTTACATGACAAATAATAATAACAGTAGAGCAATATATGTAATTATTACTCTATATACAGTATGTGGCAAGATGAATAGACAAAAGGTTAAATGGTTATTTCGTCCATAAAAAATTTGCCCTTTACAAAATCAAATAACTGCAACCATATGTTCACAAGCTTTCAAAAGAAAACATTACACGTGTTAAATCAACTTCCTGTTTTATGTAGAAAACCACAGTGATTTCACAGGCCTGCAAACATGCTACAGTAGATCCAGGAGTATCGGTTTAATCTTTGTTTATCATTCCTTGTGTCAGTCAACATGGTCTTATCAATGGTGTGTAAAGAGTGTGTTTGTCCTGAACATCAGTGCTGACACTTGGGACATTTTCTCTTCTGCTGTTATAGCGAGATAAGTGCAGGGAGGGCAATTGTTGATTTTACAGATTTAGTGTCTGATGTTACTTTCTCAGGTGATAGGAGACAACAAAAGCATAATGCTTAAAAATTGTTTTTATTTATTTGTTTATTAATTTATGAAAGATTCATTCATTCTTTTTCTTTTACCAGTTTAAGCTTACCTCTTTTACAGTTTGCTTTCAAATACCTATTTCATTCACTTAATACAGGACTCCATTTTATGTATGTATGCATTTATTTATTTATTTATTTATTTATTTATTTATTTATTTACTTATTTATTTATTTATTTGTATTGAATGCAAGCTTTTGAGTGTCTAGTTCCTGAAGACATTATGCTTTTCAGCTCATTCCAGCACTACTGGTGTATACCAGTGTGTCAGTTTCTATTTTTGCTTGGGCAATATTTTGTGTAGGGCAGCATGGTAGCACTACAGGTAGCACAGCTCCACCATTCACTTCACTTGAGCTCAGATTTCTGACTATGTGGAATTTCATATATTCTCTCAGTGTCTAGGTTTTTCTCCAGCTTCTCTAGTTTTCTCCCAGAAACTGTTTCTGAATGTGTCCTGCAGCTGATTGGTGCCCTATCCAAGTTGCCTTGTATTTCTAGTGTGTGTTCCTGAAAAAGACCCTAGATCCTTTGTGACCCTGACCAGGATATAGTGGTTATGGAAATTGAGTGAAAGGATGATAAATTGAATATACTGTATGAAGTAACTATCTTTGTGTCTATGGTTTTAGTATAAGTAAACCTTAATATAACTTTGAAACTCTGCTTCGGATATGACACTACTTTTGTTACAAGTTTGTTAGAAGTTGTAAAATTGTTATTAATATTTTCTAAATGCGTGACAGAACACAGACACCATGCAATACAGAACGAGACAGGCTGATGTTTCTAAGACAAACCAAAAAAACAATTACCAAAATTGATAATTCTGTTTGCATGATACTAAAATTAAATACTTGTCCTTTCTCCTATTGGGAGAAACCCAAAAGGTAGTCAAGGAAAATACTAACATAATATATAAAATATATAGTTTTATTTAAAAAATAGAAAGGGCGGAAAAAGCAACAAAAATTACTTAAACTACTTAGAAATCCACTGAATTTCTCAACTCTACCACTCACCACTGATTGCCTGTGACCCTATTCCTGGTCGGCAGCTTCAGCACTACCTATCGCCCCACAAGCCAGCCAACCTTACTCTCCCTCCACTTGCACGGAAAAAAAATATAAAAATGCAAATTTTAATCCTGTCTTTCCTGTATTTAACCTGCTGCAGCCATGTTGCTACAGCTTTTCCTTTACCCTAATCATACACTTCACCAGTGTCCACAGCGTGACACAAGAAGAGTGTTAAATATTTATGATATATAACACTAAATACGTGAATTATAATAATAATAATAATAATAATAATAATAATAATAATAATAATAATAATATGAAACAGCAGTTGATTTCTGATTAGGTCTTAGTGACATAATAGCATGACAGAATTACACAGTATGCATATACTCCATCGTTTTAGATTTTTAAACGAAGAATTAGCAATTAGACACAAAAGGCATTTATCATGCAATGCAAATGATGTTGAACTTATTGTGCTGCTCATGATGCAAAGGGTATGACTTGTTATCTAGTTCAGTGCTGCTCTTTCTTTTCCAGTGACATTTTAATAGTAGTTTGTCTGCAAATTTGCTCTTTGTATTCAAAGAAAAAACAAAGCCATTTTGTCTTTTGTTTGAAAAATTAATCAAGCAGATAATTAGGTACAGTGGCATGTCCTTTTGTGACATGTTAACTCTACAGAAGGAATGATTTATGATTGATGAATGTATCTACTTTTTTTTTTAGTTTAAGCATAGGTTTGTCTAATATTTCCAAATTAGCTGAATAAAACATGACACACCATCACATGTACACCTTTCATAGTTAACTTTCATAGTTATGTCATTGTGACTCATTGTAGTGATTAGATTTTTTTTCAACTGCACATGTAATTTAATTTAATTTAATTTTATTTAGCAATCAATTTGATATAGATTACCTCGATTGTACATTATCTTAACTCTGTAAGAATTATATACATATAATTCTTACACACAATTCTTATCACATATATATATATATATATCAGTTTTAGATTGCAGTGGAGCATCTGTAATAGAATTCCTTATGTATGAGCTGTTACTATAGGAAAAATAAAGTATTGTGACAAGGGCAAATATTATAGGCATATCGTTTATGTTAAAACCAGATTCTGATTTTCAGAATTTAGTCATGCTGTGGTATATGTGAAGTAAAAAAAAAAAAAAAAACATTGCATAATATTAATAGCGGTAACATCAAAAATATTATTATGCATCATTACATCCCAATGATGACTTTCTTGGGTGCAGTCTATGAGACATTTCCTCTCCATGTGTTCCCTGTAAATATGAGTGAATACTTTTCATCTTGCTAGTCATGGGTTTTTTTTGGCACATGCCTGCCATCTATCTGCATTTGAAAGCTAATGTTGAAGACTTCGGCCTAGTAATGGACATCCTCTTCAAGCTTCATTAATCTATCTGAGGAAGCATATGGCCTTCATTAGTGTGCCTTATGGTTACACATCACTGTCTCTGTGATACCCATGACATTATTCGTACTACATACACACTGCTACGGTGAGGGATATTAAAGCAGAGAATTTATTTTTCTTCTCCAACATGCACCTGGACAAAAGAAGTAGATGTGTTTTCTGTTGATACATTCACACACGTATAATTAACATTAAAATTGTATTAAAGGATAATTTATTTAGTATCTATTACCCTCCTAGCTGGTAGCCAGATGCACTAACTGGTGCTCCTCACATTACTGCCACCCAGGTGCTAAACTGACATCACCACTGTTGTGGAATGTAGAACCTGGGTGGGGTAAGGAAAAAGGAGCTCGGGCAGTGGGAGATTATCACTGCAGCTCCTCACCCTCACAGAAAAGAAAAGGCAAAATAAATGAAGTGAACAGCTTTAATTTTTTTGTGGCTATGCTGATCTATTCCTTGTCTTTCAAACAACAGCAACAGCAGCAAAGCTCTGCACCACAGATCTCACACGATCTCATGACTGCACCATGATGCTTACCCAAACCACTTCATCTGGCATCCCATACCATACTCCACCTTGGCACATTCTTCACAGCCATTGTATAGCTGGCTACACTGTGGGAGAATGCAGGCACGAGCATGGACTCAAACAGCACATCCACAACCTGATCTGCACTACCAAACTAAACCACACCGTTGACTTGGGATCAAAATCAGTTTTGGTCAGGAACATAAAGTGGATGATTGACTCAAAACATTGTTGGGGGCAGGTGTTGCTTCAACTATTATTTTAGATATTAGAAATATGTTGTCCTAGTCATTTTATTTGCATGAGCACCAATCTGGAGTCTAATCATATCAAGATCTTCACTGCTGTACATCATGTAACTGAACAGCCATTAAGAGCAAATGCATGAGCAAAATATAAGTGACTTTATTAGAAGTTCTGTTAAATAGGAAAAGTAAAGCAAAACATAAAATGTCAAATGTCCTTTACACATTATTCAACTTTGTTAAGTTGGAGTGTGTCATGTGGTTTTGTGAAGCACACAACTACCTATAACCAGCTATAAATAAAATATTCAAACATTTCCTATACAGGCTGTATTTTGTATTCAGATTTTTTTATTGGATGGAATTGGAAACAAAGAGTTAAGAAAAGCAAAAGCTGAAAATCAGCATTAATCCACTCAATTATAATATCTTGTTTAAAGAAGTGAAGAAATGATCCAGCGAATCCAATGTAATGTCAAAACTAATAGGTCAGTGGGTGGTACACCATTATTATTACCTTTTCCAGTTTTCTTTGTTGTTATTTTCTGTTTTTTTTCCCCACTGTCCAGCTGGTCTCACTTGTTGACCATTTACAGTGTATTGCATACAGCAACATGAATAGGATTTATTGTTTTAAACCTGTCAGATAAATGATGATAAATGTCATCAGTGCATATGCTTTGCAAGTGGGTTGTGAGATGGAGGAGAAAGAAAAATTCTGGAGTGAGTTAAATGAAGTGGTGGAGAGTGTATTTAGGAATGAAAGATTGGTGTTTGGGCAGACTTCAATGGGCATGTTGGTGAAGGAAACAGAGGCGATGAAGAGGTAATGGCCTTAATCAGAGGAATGTGGAATGGCAGATGGTAGTATATTTTACTAAAATGATGGAAATGGCAGTGGTAAACACTTATTTTAAGAAGAAGGATAAGCATAGGGTGACGTATAAGAGTGGAGGAAGGTGGACACAGGTAGACTATATACTATGCAGGGTATGCAACCTGAAGGAGATTGGAGACTGTAAGGTGTTGGCTTGGAAGTGTAGCTTGACAGTATCAGATGGTGGTCTGTAGGGTGGCTTTGGTAGTGAAGAAGATGAGGAGGAGAGTGATGACTGAAAAAAGGATAAGATGGTGAAAACTGAAGGAGGAAAACTGTAGTGTGAGGTCCAGGGAAGAGGTCAGGAGCTCGGTGGTGGTGAAGAGGTGCTGGATGACCGGGAAACTACTGCAGATGTGATAAGGAAGACAGCTAGGAAGGTACTTGGTGTGACATCTGGAAAGGAAAAGAAAGACAAACAGACATGGTGGTGGAAAGAGAAAGTACAGGAAACGCATAAGGAGAAAGAGGTTGGTGAAACAGAATTGGAATTGACAGAGAGATGAGAAAAGTAGGCAGGAGTACAAGGAGATGCAGCAGCAGGTAAAGAAAAGTCATATGAGGAGCTGTATAAGAAGTTGGACACTAAGAAAGGAGAAAATTATTTGTAAGGTAGTGGATTTTCCTGATTGGTGAGGCATAGAGACAGAGCTGAGATGGATGTGCTACAAGTTAGAACAATAAAGGCTGTAGATCACTTTATGTAGAGCACTACAGATGCAATATTTCCTTTGAGAATGTTGATGGAGAAGTATAGAGAAGGTCAGAAGGAGTTGAATTGTGTGTTCGTGGATTTAGAGAAAGCATACGACAGGGTGCCTAGAGAGGAGTTGTGGTATTGTATGAGGAAGTCAGGTGTGGCAGAGAAGTATGTGAGGGTGGTGCAGGACATGCATGAGGACAGTGTGACAGCAGTGAAGTGTGCAGTAGGAACAACAGACTGGTTCAAAGTGGCTCTAAAGGATCGGCTCTAAGTCCTTTACTGTTTGCAGTAGTGATGGACAGGTTGACGGTCAAGGTCAAACAGGAGTCTCCGTGGACTATGTTGTTTGTGAATGATATTGTGATTTGTGGTGAGTGTAGGGAGCAGGTTGAAAAGAGCTTGGAGAAGTGGGAGAGAAAGGGAGAGAAGGGGAATAAAAGTCAGTAGGAGTAAGACAGAGTACATGTGTGTGAATGAGAGGGAGGGCAGTGGAGTGGTGCGGTTGCAGAGAGAAGGGGTGATAAAGGTGGAGGAGTTTAGGTACGTGGGGTCAACAGTGCAAAGTAATGGAGAGTGTGTTTTAGAGAAGTGAAGAAAAAAATGCAGGCAGGGTGGAGTGGGTGGAGAAGAGTGACAGCAGTGATTTGTGATAGAAGGGTATCTGCAAGAGTGAAAGGGAAAGTTTATAGGACTGTGGTGAGACCTGCTATGGTTTAGAGACAGTGGCATTGACTAAAAGGATGAACAGGATTAGAAATTACTTTGTTAGAGGCACAGTGCATATAGGACATTTTGGAGACAAGGTGAGGGAGGCGGGATTGAGATGGTTTGGACATGTGCAGAGAAGGAACATGCGGTATATTTGTAGGAGAATGCTGAGGATAGAGCCACCAAAAAGTAGGTAGAGAGGAAGGCCAAGAAAGAGGTTTATGGATTTGGTGAGAGAAGACATGCAGGTAGTTGGTTTGAAAGAGGCAGATGTAGAGGACAGGGTAAAATCAAGACAATTGATCTGCTGTGGTGACCTAAAGGAAGCAGCTGAAAGAAGAAGAAGAAGAAGAAGAAGAAGAAGACTGTTAAACAGCTGAAACCCTAAAATAATACATTTCAAAGAGTAATATGCATACATTGTGGATAGTCAAGAAGAACAATTTTAACGTGTAAAGATCCTATTTGGGGGGAGGCAAGAACCTTTATCTCTTTTATAATGCTGTTGTGTTTAAATGCTTATAACTAGAAGCATTAATTATCCAAAGTACCCTTATAGACTGTGCTGGTTCTCTTTGATGATAAATAAAACACACTTTTCTGTCGAGAATATTCCCACCATGCTAAGGGCTGCATGCCAAAGTTTGTGCCATGCATATCAGACTGCGTTGCTTCAGGGTTTAATATTTTGTTTATGCTGTGCCATGTGTGTTTTGTTACAGTTTATGTCTTGCCTCCACCCATATTATGTAATAGTTTTTTCCCCTCATGTATCCTATTTGTTCTCAGCTGTTGCTGCATACTCTTTAATTATTGTGTGTTTAAATACCTCTGTGTTTCTGTTGTCACACTGTGAAGTATTATTCGGTGTTTTGTTGCCTGATTTATGAAGCTTTTTACAGCAATCATTTGAGCTAAGAGTCTACCAACCTGCAGTGGTGGATGAAATACACAAAGCATGTACTTGAGTTAAAGTAGGGATACAGTAGGCAAAATATTACTCCAGCAAAAGTGCCTCCTTTAAACTATCGCTTGAGTAAAAGTATAAAAGTATTTGCCTTCAAATGTACTTAAGTATCCAAATTACTATGATTTACTATAGATATTCTCATTCTCTCTCTCTCTCTCTCTCTCTCTCTCTCTCTCTCTCTCTCTCTCTCATGTCACACTCCCACCACACACTCACTCCCTACACTATTAATACAATTCTAAAATTAATAGTAATAATAACATTTTTGTCCAAATAAAAAGGAACGACTGATTTCACAAAATGCAGTTGAGTAAAAAGTACGATATTTGACTTTGAAATGTAGTGAAGTTGAAGTAAAAGTCTCTCCAATAGTTCACTTTTTTGCAGGGTTTTTGTTTGTTTGTTTTTTGTGAGTGTTCTCACTATAAGGGAGTGGTGATGCAATAGGGATGCAACGCAATTGTATGTTGCATTCTGATACTTCAATCATTTAAATTCATTTTTTTTTCTTATTAATCTACACTCAGTACATTATAATGACAAACTAAAAACAGAATTTTAGAAATATCTGTGAAAAACATCCGCACAGCATGATGCTGCCATCACCATGCTGCACTGTTGGGATGGTATTGGCAGGTGATGAGTGGTGCCTGGTTTCCTCCAGACATAACGTTTTAAATTGAGTGCAAACAGTTTAATCTCGCTTTCATCAGACCAGAGAATTCCTCACAGTGTGACAGTCCTTCAGGTGCTTTTTGGCAAACTCCAAGCGGGCTTGGATTTTGTTTTGCAATGGGGAGAGGTTTCCGTCTAGCCATTCTGCAATTAAGCTCAGATCAGTGGCGGGCTGCAGCAGTGGTTGTCCTTGTGGTCAGAGTGACAATCGGGTACTTGGTGACCTCTTTTCTTAAGACCCTTCTATCTGATTGCAGGTGACCAGCTCTTGGAAGAGGCATGGTTGTCCCAAACGTCTTCCATTATGGAAAATTATGGAGGCAATTATGTGCTCTTGGGAGACTTCAGTGTAGCAGAATTTTATGTAGCCTTCCCCAGATTAGGGCTTGGTTTTTGCACCATTATACATTGTCAGCTGTGAGGTCTTCTAGAGAGAGGTATGTGTCTTTCCAAATCGTGTCCAATCAATTTAATTGACCACAGATGGACTCCAATCCAAGTGTAGAAACATCTCCCCAATGGTTAAGAGAATTGGTAGGCACCTGAGCAAATGGTTTGAATACTGAGTACTAAGTGTATTAGTATGAATACTTGCATGTGATACAGTGCCTTGCGAAAGTATTCGGCCCCCTTGAACTTTGCGACCTTTTGCCACATTTCAG
>JAAIIK010000101.1:7143639-7157638 GCA_014706435.1 Silurus glanis | reverse complement strand
TTATTATTATTATTATTATTATTATTATTATTATTATTATTATTATTATTAATATTATTATCATTATTATTATTACTGTTGTCATTGCTATAAATAATTAGTTATTTATTTTTGTCAGAATAAGAATACTTTATTAATCCCCTAGCAAAATTGTTGGGTTTCTCTTGCTCACAGCAAAGATTAAAGTAAAATCCCTTTTTTTTTTTAATACAAAGACAATTTAAATAAATATACATATTTCATTATTTATTAGTAAAATATGTGTAGAAGCAGTAAAAAAATATGGTGGAGAAGTCAGGCCATAATGATCGTTACACAAGTTGTTGTACTGTAACAATTATTACAATTATTGTTATTATTATTATTATTATTATTATTATTATTATTATTATTATTATTGCACTGATATTATTGCACATAATTGCCGGAGATATTAGCATTATTTCTTTAATTTCTAAACATTTTATGATTGCATGTGATTATCTGGTATCATGGTGATAGTGGACAATGATGGGTTTTTTTAAAAAAGGATAGAGATGTAAAGGGTTAAGAATATCCGTGCTTACCTGGATTAAGTGTTTCATTACGTAAAGGTCAAAGCCATCAGGGGTCCAGTTTAAGAAAAAAAGAAAGAGAAATATAGAGGGATGTGACTAAAAGTCAAATTAATAGACCTGCTTTGCCAAATCACTCCATCATTACGAGTATGTTTTTGTGCCATAATTCACTACATGTTAAACACATTTATGCTATAAGCATAATGAATTCAAAATGTTAAATGTTACCAGAAGGACAGTATTATAAATGTTTAGAATATATTGAAGATAGTATGTTCTTTTTACTATGATAACCAGTGTGGACCTGGCAAAATGACTGCAAAATCATCCATGCACTAATAGGATTTTTGTCTATGGCCCTCTCAATGTTTCTTCTTAATGTCATCTCAAGGGCTATTTTCCTTGACCACTGGCGTAATCATTAGCAATGCATTTTAAACAATTTCAACCATAATTTGTATATTTCCCTAAAACTGGTTTGGAAAACACAAGCCAAATCATTGTGCTAAAAGCATCATTCAAAATGTACTGTGAATATTCTGCTTTCATGTATAAACTAGCTGTTGTAACTGCTGAGGTAGCAGGTATAAAGCATACGCAGCATGTATAAACCACCAACACACCCAGCAAATGTTCGTTAGGCTAATGCAAAAATGAGAAATAACTGAGGTATTGTAACTTTGCTGGATAAAAGTGCATGCTTCAGGGCAGTTAAGCCTCTTATATTCCAGGAAATACGGTATGACCCTGAGCTGAACTTACATCATAGTGCAAAATCAGACTCAGCTCTTCACACAACCGATTACACATCTAGCAGCCCAAAGAGACAGAAAATGTCAGTTTTTTTTTTTTTACTCTATTTCTTTCTCTACTTCTCCCATTCGTTCTTAAAAAGAAAGTGAACAAGTGCTCAACTCATAATGAGCACTGAGGATTCAGAGAATATATATATTTCTTTTATTTCCATTTCACCCTTTGCTTTTCTCTCTCTCTCTCTCTTTCTCTCTCTCTGCACTTATTGTATCTCTCTATTTTTTGCCTTGCACTTTCCCTCCTTTTTGGCTCATTTTCTTCCCATCTTTTCCATCTATTTTTCCTCCTTGTCTCTTTGTCATTTTTTCCCTATTTCTATCATTCTCTCTCTCTCTCTCTCTCTCTCTCTCTCTCTCTCTCTCTCTCTCTTTCTCTCTCTCTTCACACGGCCGTGTGAAACTAATAAGCAACTACTGAACACCTTGGCTTTCAGCAGGTCCAAAAACAATATCTAGTAATTTTTCTATTCTTTCCATTCTTCTTCCTTCCCGAGTGTTTATGTGTAATCAGCAAAGAAGCAGTCAACTTATCAAGTGCATAGGCAAGAAAATACACCAGCTGCCATGTTTTAACTGGGAGATGGGTTTATAACTCATCCACCTATATTTTTTATTCCTGGGAAAGAAATCAAAGTGGTCCTGCATCTGTTCACCATTGACATGTTTACTAAACTAGAATGGAGCATGCATCCACTGTGATTTAATGCATGATGCCTGATGATGCCTAGGTTCTTTTTCCTTGCTCAGTCCCTAAGTCTTAACTATCTACGTAAGCAAACCTTATATGAACTCATAGTCAATTCAAACAAAACATTAGGACTTATTTTACTCTTTCCCATTTCATGCATTTTTAGTATAAGAATTATATTCAAATATTATTTTAAATTACGGATAATCTTGAAAGATTCAGCATTTAAATCAGGTAAAAAAGCAAATATTCAGATTAACTCAACTCATATATCCTAGTTAATCAAAGCATGTTATATCTGGATTGAACTGTGAAAAGATGTTGGTTGGTTACAAATTACTGTCATTATATTTTAAGGCTCCTGATGGACACCTTTGATCTGCATGCAGTAGCAAACTTTTTAGTTAGTTTCTTGTCTACCAGAGATCCCATATTTTTTCCTACTCACAATTCTCAAGCATGATGTATGTTCTAGGCATATTCAACTGGAATATATATATATATAGTGTTAACAATTTTTCATTTTCTTGATATCATATTTTAATGTGTAGGTGAGAAGCATATTTTAGAAATGCAATCTTAATGACTAAAGCCTGACATGAGTGGTGACACTACACTCTATGTGATATATTTTTAGAGGTTTAAAAAGAAAAAAAATTGATTAGTGAGAATTTGAACATGCATTTTTTTTGTAACTGATTAAAAACAATTGCTTGTGTGTGTGTGTGTGTGTGTGTGTGTGTGTGTGTGTGTGTGTGTGTGTTTGATCCCAAATGTCACTAGACTGAGACTTACACTAGACAGCAGGTGCCAATTAGTGCACAGCATAAAGAACAGTCTACCTGCAACTTCTGCAACGTGTTCACACGTTCTCTCCTCTGTCTTTCTCAGAAATCCTGCTCCTGAGTTCATGTGTTGCTCTATTCTTATGCTTTTTCTCTCCCCCCCCCCCTTTATAAAATCTATAAGAGCTAACAGGTGCATGCATTTCTCCATGCATTATGCATCAACTTCTTTTGATCAAACAAAAACCTCATTAACTTAAAAATACATTGAACTTTGGTGACATTAAATATTAATTCTAATTATAAGTTTGGAATAAAACAAACTGGTTACATTTACTGCATGATCTTTTTCTGGACATTAGCTTGTTCTATCTGCAGATTTTATGCTTATTTTAAGCATTTACTTCTAAATGAAGAAGTAGCACAAAAGTTTGGAAAGTCTAGAAATAAAAATTCGAGACATATGCTTGATAATATTATACATTTTAAGCATAATAAATATTCCTTATAAAAAAACATTTGATATATTCCTCTATATTCAAGATGTTTTCAATTCCCAATATTACATTTCAGTGCATCTGTATTGGGAAATGCAAGTTGCTTATATTTGCATCATTAAACACAAGTCTAAGGGAAAAGATCAAATATAGACAATCAAACAGGATCAAAGGGAAGAGTGAAGCATGAAATTAGTTTAGGAAAGCTGTAAGCCAGGGTGTTAGTGTTTCGCCGATGCTTCTGAAATGCCCTTTTTTTTTTTTAGTTCATCAAAAATGGATGCTTTATTACAGGACAGGCAGTTACACAATGAAAATGTCACATTTCAAAGAGCTATCTACTTATCTCTCCCTTATCATTCTGTCTTCAAGAAGTAGAAGACATTTGATGCTGAAGACATAGTGATGAGCAGGTTGTTATTTCTAGATCTTAATTATGTTTTTTTTTTTTATTCTTCCTTTTTTATGGACTGTGCTCAAAGCATGTAATAATTGTACACTGTGTAGTTTACTACATGACTTGCTTTCTCTATTCCTGAACTTATCTGTGCCATCTAACCTCACTGGAATGATTTTTGTGGTACACTAGAAGCTAATCCTGCCTATTCCCAAGTCCCTTCAAAGGCTTCTCCTTTTACAGTAAGAACAGGATCCCCCCATAATGCTATAAGTTACAATTAAACTAAGTACTGAACACTTCTCCAAGCTGAAACAAAATTTACTCACTCTGATTTTGTAAATCTCCTGAGATATTTAGAAGTGATTACAAGAGTACTTCAGAGCAATGTGCCACTTGGAAAATGACTATCTGAAAAGCCCTTTGAAAGAACATGATTTTCATCACTTCAGTTTGAAATGACCCTACAAATTGCTGCTGTGGGCAGTCTCCCATTGCAATGTAGCTCCCATTGGTTTCATTGCTTCTGAATGGATCACACAGCCTGGTTTATGGCTGTAAATGTGTTCAAAGCACACTGGCATAGGACAACCCAGTCTTTCAAGGTAAAAAAAAAAAAACTTTTTTGCATGAGAATTCTGTAAAAAAAAAGTTATAGGTAACACTTGCTGGGTCATGAAAAGTTAAGGAAGGTAATTTTATTCAAGCATTATGCTTGCTATATCACAGTGTACAGAATCAGTTTAAAAATATGAACACAGACAAAATAACAAAAAGTCTAAGCATAGTTTGTGTGACTTGATAACTTTTCAGGCAGGATAAGTTGAACAACTGAAGATATTTTAAATGTTTTAACTGCAAAAGTCTGGAAGTTTTATACTGTACAAATTATATAATCAATCAGCTGCTGGAAGGACAAAGCATGAATGTCTCCAATTTTGAGGCGCTTTAATGTGATTATCAGAAGATTGCAGGAGAAGGTCAATCACAATTGCAAAAACAGCTAAAATCTTTAGTCTAATGGTCCTCCATTAACCACAAGATGTGTCAGAACATCTGTTTCTTGTCATTGCTATTACTGATTTCTTTTGGAAATATGAAATATTTGTAGCATAACATATTAATATAATGTCATTAATATAATTGCATACATAATTAGCAACAACATGAAATATAAAATAAAACAATGATATGTAATTCATTGTACTCAATTATAAAAAGGACTAGTGTTAATAAATACATAGTGACAATAAATTACACACTGTACTATGGCATACAGGGCTTCCCAATTGGGGATGAGAAAGAAATCTACTATTTTGGTTAATTATTTTAGGATGCGGCGCTCTGGCTGTGGCCCGGGTTCGATCCCGGTTGGTTCCCTGAACGGGGATCGAACCCGGGCCACAGCGAGAGCGCCGCATCCTAACCACTAGACCACCAGGGAACCATAAGAACATTAAATCACTTTGGACATGTCAGAACATTTTTTGCAGGTGCTAAAACATTTATTGAGCATGGATTTACCATGTGATGTTAAATAGTGAAGTAAACCCAAAATAGCAAGGTTTAAAGATCAAATCAAATCAAATCAAATTTTATTTGTCACATACACATACATACAGAGTACGACATGCAGTGAAATGCAAATGACTTTTTGAAGAAAAAAAAAAAAAAAACCAAGGTTTGGAAACCCATAACGTATAGTAGGACTTTGTAATTGTTGTAATGTCTCATATACACAAACACATGTAACAGGAACCATGCTTGTTTAAAATACTAAAACAGACTTCACAGAAACAACTGACTTTGCTGTAATTTAGCATTCTTATTTAGTGCAACAGCATTGCAGGGCAAAAAAACTGCAGTACACTTTCATGGCTTTTGAATTATTTATTTTTTTTTTTTGCGACATTAAAAATACAAGATGCTTAAGGGTTCTCTCAGTGAAATCTTTTCTACTCAAAGAAAACCTTTTTCTCCTAACAGAAAATCCCAGATAGTTTTATAAAACCTTTTTAAAATTGGTAGAACAGACTGCAACTGCAAAGTACAAAAAGAACCCTTAATGTATTTAATTTTCAGGCATTTATCATGCACTGATTGTGAAAAACTATGTGAATTATGCAATTTGAAGCAGTTAGTTTCGGTGTTTACAATTCTACTTAACACCTTTGTAAGGATAAAATAGGTAGGGTGTGACAGTATTTCCTTCATAACGTTAATTTCCTTTTCTTGCAAGGTGCATTAATGAACTGATGAGGTAAGTCAGTAGGAAACATGCAAAATATAAATTATTAAAAAATACAGAAGAGATAAAAAGCAGTTTTAGCCAAAGTGGCTCTCAAACATTATGAAGTCCTGTTGTGATGAAAAGAGTTGGGAGTGCAGGTATTCACATGACATGTGGTGATAGTGTGCACCTAGGAAGAACATATCCAATAGTTTAAATGATGGGCCATGGCTTCAAAATCGCATTCGCCCATTGATACCTGCGAACTGAGCAGCTCTGTCATATGATTAGAGTTATTATAACTGACAACAATGCTTTGAAATGTGTCTTTTTATTTCCAAATTGCTAAATGAATTTGACCCTCTCAGTTCTCTCAAATTTTCAACAAATTTTCTCTTCAAATTTTTCAATTCACAGCTGTGAGGCTTTCAATAAGCCACAGGCAACTCCAGGGGAGTGTATTATTGTACCACAATACATAGTTTTCTCCAATTATCGCTGCATAATAAAACTTTAGTTTAATACTGTGGTGTTTCTGTGAGATTCAAAAGTCTACACGCTATTGTTTTTTTTTGTATTGTAATGAGTTGGTTGTTGTGATTCAAAAACATATTTAGTTGTGATGCAGCCAAAATGAATTCAAATACTAGAATTTGCTCATAAAACAGTGTGAATTTTTTAATCTATTACCAACTAACCAGGATTTTATTAACTGTCTGACTACAGTCAGACCCAGTTTCATTGGGCCAAACTAAAGAAACTACAAAAAAGGGCTGTAACAGAACTGAGCACTGTGCCACATGCAAAAAAAAAAAACATTTTTGCATCTTGAAAATCTTGAAAAAACATCTTTTTATAGATTTACTCTAGAGATTAACTAAAGAGGTCAAAAAGTGTCATGATTAAAGAACCAGAAGAAATATAAAAATAAATAGACAGAGACATATGTGTATTCCATTGGCTTCATATTAAAAACAGATAGACCTTAGATTTGAGGTGTGCATTGGAGCACGTTGCACTGAGTTTTGACTTTAATACAGCTCAGACAAAGAAAGGTTATGTTTATTAACTGAGAACTGTTCAGGATTTTGCGTGACACATTAATGTAATTTATTTATTTATCTTCAGTAACTGCTTAATCCTGGTTAGAGCCACAGTATTTTAAATGGCCAATTTGTTTATGTATGCATCATCTCATACATTAGTCTTCTTAAGAGTCAACACCCCTAATAAAGTGGTGTAGTGAAGTGCCACTGTGAAGCTGTTATCAAAACTCTAAAATAGCGCACACACAACTGGGGTAAGCAAAGTGTATTTGATATCCCAATGTAATAAAGTACAACCTGTTCTGTATTTTTATTGCAACACAGAAGGTCAGTATTTTCATAAATTGACTTGTTTGAACAATATGTCTATGGTGGTACAGATGGTGATACATGATACTTACTGCAGGAAAATTGGCATCAATATGTTCTTCTGACTGGTACTGAGCAATGTTGAACGTAACAATCTATACTAATGATATCTTTACTAGTCCTGACATAAGACATTCTGGGGATCCGTGCCTGCCCTGCCCCGGCCCCCTCAGGGACCTGGTCCATTAACCCTGCCACCCTCTGTGGGCATGGTCAGCTCCAGCGAGCTCTCTCCTTGGTCTCCACCCGGCATCGCTGTGGTCCAGGAGATCTCGTCACCCATAGAGCCGGCTTAGGGCACTGCTAAAGTAGAACTAAAGGATGCGTACTTTCATGCATCCATCCTACCTTCTCACAGGAAGTTCCTGAGGTTCGCTTTCGTGAACAAAGCTTATCAATACCGGGTTCTTCCGTTTGGCCTTGCCCTTTCACACCGTACCTTCAGAAAATGTGTGTCTCAGGGCATCCGCATCCTAAACTACATCGACTATTGGTTGATCCTAGCTCAATCAGAGCAGTTGGCGGTCCGGTATCGAGATGTCGTTCTCACCCACATGAAGGCATTGGGGTTTCGGCTTATAGTGTGCCATATTTAACCCCTGTCCGGAGCTGTGGAGGCTGTGGCTGTGGCCCCTGAGGGGGCACAGCTCAGAGGTTTTGGTCTCTCCACCGAGGTGGTAGGCATTCTCCACTCCAGAGCTCTCTCCATGAGGCCGAGATGAGGTCTAGGTATGACCTAGAGTGCCATTGTGGGACCTTGCCGTCGTTTGGGGGGCTCTGTCTGAGCACCCCATCAAGCCTCTAGCCTTAAAGGCACTTTTCAATCAAGACCGCATTCTTGACCTGCAGGCCCTTTCTGTGGCTCCCTCATTTCTGTAATTTACCCCAGGTATGGCTAGTGCCTTCTTGTGCCCCTGTATGGGTTACATCCGCAAGGTGCCCTTGGTCGATCCATAAGATTACAGGCATTCTATCCTCCTCTGCTCCAGCCCCCAGAACAGGAGAAGCTGAATCACCCTAACCCTAACCCTAACCCTAACCCTAACCCTAACCCTCCCAAGAGAGGCCTCAATGCTAATAAGCAGACTATGAGCAGGTGGATTGTTGATGCTTTCACATCTTCTTATGAGTCCTCTGGTCTCCCCACTCCCTTCGGGTCAGAGCTCACTCCACCCAGAGTGTGGCTGCCTCAAAATCTTGGTCCTCTGGAGTACCCCTACAAGACATATGTAACACTGCGGGTTGGTCCACCCCGCTGACCTTCGTGCGGTTCTATAACCTAGACTGCAGTGCCACTCCTGGCCCCTCAGTCCTCCTCTAGCTGTGTTCGACAGACACACACTAAGCACGGACTTGTCAGTTTGGCATGATTAGACACTCGTTCCCAAAGCATTTCGACGCAGCTCAAGTTCCTGAAAGGGAATGTGTCTAGGTTATGTATGTAACCCTAGTTCCCTGAGGGAATGAGACACTGCGCCTCTATGCCACAACTCCGGCGTTCCTGCAGTGCTTCCTTCTCCCTTACAGAAGCCGCCGCTGCGTTCCCTCGATATGCGTTTTATACTTTCTGGTCGTGACGTCACCCCACCGGTGACAGACAGCGTCCAATTTTTGACTGATTACACACATTATTTCAGAGCATGAACACTCGGGGGTGTTCTCGTTCCCTCAGGGAACTAGGGATACATACGTAACCTAGAGACGTTTATTACTGTCAGTATTGGTGCATGGATTATACATTTAAATGATGTGCTATTATTATTATTATTATTATTATTATTATTATTATTATTATTATTATTATTATTATTATTATAATTATTTTCATCACTATTGTTGTTTTATAATAATATTGTAATTTTATCATTTGTAAAGAAATTCCAACAGGCAACATTGTTATATACATCATAAGAAAACTAGAATAAATAAAAATAAAATCTGTTTTGAAAGAATAGTTTATATTAAAATTAAGATAGTACCTTTTAAATCCTTAAGAAATCTAACCTAACATAATACAACCTTTTGTGCAAATGTTGGAACTCAGCTCTGTCCCATCAAACTGAATAGCTAATCACAGACATGCTGAGTTGAATAATGTTTTTGCTTGTTTGTACTTGTTAGTTTTTTTGTGGTCCTATGTCACACTTTATACTGTACATTGTGGGTAAAGACAAATAATTGGGAATGGAAGGAATTGCAAACTTAGCAAAATTAACAAGTTTTTTTATTGATCAAAATTATAGTGACAAAAATGTTCCATCTTTATATAGATAACTATATATAGGTAACTTCGTAAAGAATGAACCCTAATGTGCTATGTTTTGCTTGCCATTTATGCAAAAAAAACGGATCTAAAAAAGAATAAACATTCAATATTTTTATTTCATTTTATATAATTTATTTTTTAGAATTATATATTACCTGTGTGGTAATCATTTAAAAATATATGCCATTATGGAATCATATTACATTAATATCAGTGCCTGATCTTCGAACAACAACCATTTTTAGAATCAGCTGATACTTAATAGGGGCATAATAGGGGCAAATAATTACAGTCATCTTCTGAACATGCAGATGTTTTTTGTTCTATTTGCACACTACTTTAAATAACTTGATAGTATTCTTCTTATCTTGACCCAAACAGTTATTGCATGGTTCCACTCCACCTATCTAGTGTAGATGTAAGAATAGATATTACCAGTGGTGGACAGTAACAAAGTAAATGCAATTTGTTACTGTACTTAAAGAGTTTTTTTGCACTTTTTATGTACTTCTGTATCTGTACTTTACTGAAGTATTTTCATTCAGGGAGACTTTTACATAAACTTCACTACATTTCAACGTCAAATATTATACTCAACTACATTTCACAAAATTAGTTGTTTCTTTTTATTTGTAAATTAATAAATACTTGAATTGTTTTAATCGGCATTAGGCAGTTGCGGACTTAGGCAACTTGGGCAGCTGGCCAGGGCGGCATCTTCCCAGAGGGGTGGCACGGGGCATCACCGCAAAAGAAAAAAATCCATTATTTTTTTTAATTTTTATTTATTTTTTTATTTTTTTAACCACTCATTTGCAATTTCATAAATTATTATATCATGCCATGGTCAATGAACCTGGTCGGAGAAGTTCGGAGAAGTTCCCTCACTCATACACTATGCTTTAAACAAGAAACATTAACAAATTAATCAAACAGTAACTATACAGGAAAATGCTAAAAATACTAATAACAATAATAACAACAATAATAGCTTACATGCAATGAAGGTTGCGATTTTGAGAGTTTAGTTTGTTTGTTTGTTTGTTAGTTTGTGAATAAAAAATTTCCCAAACAAAATGAAAAAGTTGTTAATGTAATTCACTGATATATTAGTTTTACCTTTATAATAACAAATTATATCTTTTAACTGAAAGGGACTAAAAGTATCAAGGTGATTACCTATATGAAGATATAAGCTATACCAGAAGTTTTACGTTTTCTCACATTGAAAAAATAAATTGATCAGTGTTTCATCTTCAGTACCGCAAAAACTGCATGAACTGTTTTTTGATGTTCCCAATCTATTAAATCAATCAAAGGTGCCCAGTAAAATTTACCTTTAGGAAAATTGTGCTTTATATTCTAGAAAAATTTGTTGAATATGTTTATTATTAGATTTTTTGTCATGTATACTTATTCCATCTAAGTTCAAATCAGGTTCCCTAATATCACTTTTGCAAAAGCTTGAATGGAATTTTACAAGTTGAATTAGACCTAATGAAATCGCTTTTAGCACGGAATTATATTTGTTAAAATGTAAGGGGACGATTATATTCCTGTTAAAAACCATGTAGAATGAAAAAAGTTATTTATTTCTAATTCTTATATCAGAATTGTTCCATAAAATAGAATTTATGTAGAGAAAAATTATGGAAGTAACATAATTTCCAGGAACACTAATACACTCAGAAAGGCGAGGCAGGGACTGGGTGACGTCACGTTAGTAATGAGATTTGAATCCAAATTAAAATTATGAATGGTTAAAAAAAGGTCTAAACCCTCAGGAGCCCAATTCAGAAAAAAGTGGAAAGAATTAGGGGGAAAACGTGCAAAAGATAAAGGTGTGTATGCAGCTCTATCACTTATCTCGTTATGAGGATAGTAAAGGCTAATGGATTTAATGAAATTGGCTAAAAACTGTATATCACTTTTTATGCTGTGTTGCCTTCCATACTTTTACGCATAGAGCAGCAATATTTAATTGAGCTTGCATAACATTATAATTTATAGTATGTGGTTTATAATAATGTGTGTAGCTTGCAACAAAACAATTACAACCTAACTAGTCTAGTTGGATTAAACTAATTGAGTTAAACTAACACATTGATTTGGTTACCTGTAATTGAGTTGTTGTTATAAAAGTTTTCTGTGATTGTCCCAAAAAAGGTCCTAAACTGAGTTCAGTAAGAGGAAATCTTCAGTCAGCTTAAAATGCTAATTTAAAAGACATAATGATATAGATGTTGTATGTATCTTATTGCTACAATGAGCCTAGGATGGTTCTTGGTGCTGAGAATTTGATAAATTGTGCACAATTACGTGTAAATTTAATTGTGCAATAAATGCATTTAGGGTGATATTTATACATGAAAATGAGCTCTCAGAAATGAATCCAAAAGTATGTCTTATCCAGTGATGGTAGCAGAGAGGAGCTTTTTTATAAGCTAAAACTAATCAATGGGGGAGATGCATCATTGTCAGGCCGATGACGCGGAAAGCGGAAAGAACTCAATCATTGTCTTTATTAAACAGTTCAACCAAAAACACTCTTAAGCCATGACGAAAAGCAAACAAAGAATATCCGCTCAGGACGAGGAATCCACAACGCGAGTAAATGTCCAATAGAAAGCAAAACCTGAACTGAAAGTAAATCCAACAGCAAAGAGTAATCCAACACGGAACGGAGTTCGGAGACAGAACCAGCGGGGAATGCTGCCGGTCAAGCAGCCAAGGGAATCACCAGCATGACAATTCAAGAACTGACAGCCTGTGACTTGAGAACGTGAGTTTATATAGTCTAATCCTTAATGAGCCACAGCTGTCGGTATTCAAGGCCGGCACGGGATAACGAGGCAGCGTGGCTGTTACCGAGGGGGGCGTGGCAGGGTGAATCCCTGACAGCTACAGAGGGAGGCGTGGCAGGGGGATCCCTGACAGTACCCCCCCCCTCCAGGGGCGACACCTGACGGCCCAAAACCCACCTACGCCAGGCGGGCCAGGGCACTCTGAGGAAGGCCTCTCCAACCGTCCCGGGACAAAGGAGGCCCGGTAAGCATCGCCGTGGGACCGGGGAAGACTGGGAAGAGCCCAAGGCGATGCGGCGTCCTCTGCGGAGATCAGGAACGGAACGACACCCAGCATGAAGATCCGGAACAGAGCAACGCCCTTAGAGTAGACCGGAGGCTGAGCGAAGTCCTTGGCAGAGATCAGAGGCGAAGCGACCTCCACGGCGGGAAACCGGAACTGGATGGCGTCCATGACGAAGACCGGAGGTTGGAGGACATCCCGGGCGGAGACCAGAGGCCGAGCGACGTCCCCGGCGGAGACCAGAGGCCGAGCGACGTCCCCGGCGGAGACCAGGAACATTGTGGCACTTTCAGCGGGGCGTTGGGCCGTAACGACACCCTCGGAGAAACCCTGGAGTGCCTTGTCTTCCTCTGAGGGACCTGGAGGACTGACGTCGCCATCAGAGGGACCTGGAGGACCAACGTCACCATCAGAGGGACCTGGAGGGCCGACGTCGCCATCAGAGGGACCTGGAGGACCGACGTCGCCCTGCGGGGAACCTGGAGGCGGCCCGTTGCCCTGCGGGGAACCTGGAGGCAGCCCGTCGCTATCAGGGAAGCTTGGGGGTGAGCCATCGCCCTGCGGAGAACCGGGAGGTGAGACGTCGCCCTGCGGGGAGCCAGGAGGCAAGACGTCGCCATCAGAGAGACTTGGGGGCGAGCCCTTGCCCTGAGGGGAACCTGGATGCGAGCCCTCGCCCTGCAGGGAACCTGGAGGTGAGCCCTCGCCCTCAGGGAGACTTGGGGGCGAGCCCTCGCCATCAGGGAGACTTGGGGGCAAGCCCTCGCCATCAGGGAGACTTGGGGGCGAGCCTTCACCCTGAGGAGAACTTGGGGGTGAGCCTTCGCCCTGAGGAGAACTTGGGAGCGAGCCGTCACCTTCTGTGGAGCCCGGGGGCGAGCCGTCGCCTTGTGGGGAACTTGGAGGCAGCGGTTCGACGTCCTCCGGCCAGGCGGCGGTACGACGACCTCTTCGCGTCCGGGCGGCGGTACGACGACCTCTTTGCGGCCAGGCGGCAGTACGACGACCTCTTCGCGGCCCTTGAACTCAACAGAGCTCTCCTGGGGACTCTTTGGCTGAGCTGAGCGCTCCTGGGGACTCTGTGGCTGAGCTGAGCACTCCTGGGGACTCTGGGGCTGAGCTGAGCTGAGCGCTCCTGGGGACTCTGTGGCTGGGCTGAGCGCTCCTGGGGACTCTGGAACGGGGCTGAGCTCTCCTGGGGACTCTGGAACGGGGCTTAGCTCTCTTGGGGACTCTGGAACGGGGCTGAGCTCTCTTGGGGACTC
>JAAIIK010000101.1:7124268-7143629 GCA_014706435.1 Silurus glanis | reverse complement strand
GGGACTCTGGAACGGGGCTGAGCTCTCTTGGGGACTCTGGAACGGGGGCCGAGCTCTCTTGGGGACTCTGGAACGGGGCTGAGCTCTCTTGGGGACCCTGGAACGGGGCCGAGCTCTCTTGGGGACCCTGGAGCTGAGCGGCACCCTCGGCGAAACTGTGGAGCTGAGCGGCACCCTTGGTGGAACTGTGGAGCTGAGCGGCACCCTCGGCAGAACTGTGGAGCTGTGGCGCTCTCGTGACGGCCCTGTGGCGGCGCGGCGCGCTCCCGGAGACACTGTGGCGGAGAGCCACGCTCCCGGAGACACTGTAGCGGCGAGGCGCACTCCCGGAGACCCTGTGGCAGAGCAGCACGCCCACGGGAACTTCGGAACAAAGCAGCACGCTTGTAGATGTTCTGTGACGAAGCCGCACTCTCATCAAAACGCTGGAGCGGAGCCGCACGCTCATGGAAGCTTTGGAACAAAGCCGCACGCTCTGGAGAACCTTGGAACGGAGCCGCGCACCTTTGAGAATCTTGGGACAGAGCCACGCACCCTGAAGAACCTGGGTACGGAGCCACGCACCTGGGAGAACCTTGGGACGGAGAGAACCTCGGAGAATCCTGGAACAGAGCTGCGCGCTCTGAAGGACTCACGAACGGAGCACTTTCATCCTCGAGGGGACTGTCGTGGAGATCCGCCCCCTCCATCCCAAACATCCCCAGAAGAAGCCCGATGAACTCATCGAGTGAGCCAAAATTGCCCCCTTTGGCACTCCATGGTGTGCTGGCTTTGGAGAGAGCATCACCAGACAGGAGGGAAATACAGAAGGCGATCTTGGCTCGTTCGGAGGGGAACTGGGAAAAATTTTCCTCCGCATACTCGCCGATGCTCCGCAGAAATCCGTCCAATTCGTCTCTTTTCCCGGAGAAACGAGCCGGAAATCCCCTCGCGAGGCGCAGCCGCGCTCGCATGATCCGGCATCTGTGGTCCCAAACCGCGAGGAGCGGCACTGAGCTTCCGGTGGAAATCCGAAGCCGGGTTCGGCTGCCGATCCATCGCGGTTGACAACGCGGTTTGGCGAATCCGCTTTCGGTTTCGGTTGGTTCTTCTGTCAGGCCGATGACGCAGAAGCGGAAATAACTCAATCATTGTCTTTATTAAACAGTTCAACCAAAAACACTCTTAAGCCGTGACGAAAAGCAAACAAAGAATATCCGCTCAGGACGAGGAATCCACAACGCGAGTAAATGTCCAATAGAAAGCAAAACCTGAACTGAAAGTAAATCCAACGGCAAAGAGTAATCCAACATGGAACGGAGTTCGGAGACAGAACCAGCGGGGAATGCTGACGGTCGAGCAGCCACGGGAATCACCAGCATGACAATTCAAGAACCGACAGCCTGTGACTCGAGAACGTGAGTTTATATAGTCTAATCCTTAATGAGCCACAGCTGTCGGTATTCAAGGCCGGCACGGGATAACGAGGCAGCGTGACTGCTACCGAGGGGGGCGTGGCAGGGTGAATCCCTGACAGCTACATAGGGAGGCATGGCAGGGGGATCCCTGAAAATCATTCAAGCTAGAACCGCCATTGCCAGTTGGTGTAATCTACTTAACACTAACATACAGTTCAGCATCAGTTCAACAGCAAGCAGAACAGTTTCAGAGGAACAAATGATGGAAGAAACTCCTGACTCTAACTTGCTAATTTTTTTTTAAGTCGTTGAAAAGTAGGTTTTGGGTTTTCTGATAATTTATTAGATATCAATCAGTGTTAAACTTATTATTATCATTCTATCAAAAGATTGTTAGATATTTTTTACAAAGACAGAGTTGATTAAGCAAGAGTCTTGTGATAAAAAATTAAAAGACATTATAGCCATAATAAATCATAGTACTTGGATACTTAAGTACATCTGTAGCCAAATACTTCTATACATTTACTCAAGTGATAGTTTGAAAGGACCACTTTTCCTGGAGAAATATTTTTACTGCAGTATCTTTTCCATGAAAGGTATAAGGCAGAATGCTTTGCAATGCTTATGTGTAGTTAGTTATTACATGTTTTGCAAGGATATATAAGTAAAGTTGCTAGATATTTGTGTGAATGCAAATGTATTTTATTGGTTAACTGTGCCACATTGATTTCTTTGTTGTCCTAATCTTTCTGTAGCTATTTATTAAGCAATAAGTTGATGTGCTCTGCTGATGTGGGGGGACGGAGGCAAAAGGTGTGTGAGATTCAAAAGCCGGCAACACAGTGGGAACTTTAAATCCATTTTGGTCTAAAAATGTAAATGCTCAACCGCCTGCCAAGGCCCCCCTCTTAGCACAGACACAGAGACAAGACAGTTTTTTAGTTACAGCCATTAAAGCGATTATGAAACCAGTAAATATAAAGACCACATCTCCTCAGGCACAGCATTATATGTCTTGTCCTATTTCACACTGTTCATTATTTATATTACAATAGGTCACTTACTAATAAGCCTGCAAATTAAACAGAAAAGACACACTTATTAAAGCCATAAAAATAAAGAACAAAAACTCAGTTTGCTAAAAAAGGCCAATTTATACCAAAAGATTTTATGAAGCATTCTATACCCAGACACATGCTTCAATTTAAACTAGTGTTTAAACCCACATTTATGAGACCCTTCATAAAAATTGCATCTATTAATTTCTATGTGCAAAAATGAATGAATAGAGAAAT
Source organism: Silurus glanis (assembly GCA_014706435.1). Taxonomy (NCBI): domain Eukaryota; kingdom Metazoa; phylum Chordata; class Actinopteri; order Siluriformes; family Siluridae; genus Silurus; species Silurus glanis. The sequence goes on along the minus strand of JAAIIK010000101.1, from coordinate 7,140,934 downwards.
CTATCCAAATCTAAGTTCAGAATAACATTACTGTATACAAATGACACATATACACATATTTTATACTGTTTATAGCTGCCAATCATGCCAAAACAGAAAATTTTCATTTTGTGAATTTCTGATCATTCTATCTATATGTCTTATATTCATAATATTGATTTGTTCTGCATATCTTTTTTTTTTTTTTTTACTTTTTTTTTTATCTTTGAATTAGTGTGATATCTGTATATTTATCTACTTGGATGGTTGTAGACTGTTGAAATTCCAATGAAAATTGCAAGTTGCTGTCTTTCTAGTTCACTACCAAGTTTTGTATTAAGACCAATTGTATAAAATTGTATAAAACTAGGGCTTTCTAAAGGTGGCAGGTGCATTTGGTGGGACAGACATGAGCATTCAACATCCATGATATTATATTGTTTGGATATATTACCTTCACAGTAGAGACCTGAATGGACAGAAGAATTTCACAGGTATAAATGTTCTGCTCCCTATGCTAGGTGATGCTATGTTTCCTCTTCTCCTTTGGCTAATGAAGCTCTATCAGGTTGGCAGAGAAATCACTAATGCACAGCCACTGCCGAATGCTAGTGAAGAAGATGATCCAATCAGTGGAGGATTGGAAATGAATTCCTCCAGCCATTAATGTATTTTGAGACAACGGCGAGAGTGATGCAACACGTGTTTATGTTAAGCAGTATTAATATTCATAGTGTTGTGATCACAGACATATTTCATAATGCAGTATAGCATTTCAGTGTCTAATGATGAAATAGTGTCAACGTATTTATTTTATTTAGGTAGTGTACCTTGTGTATTGTTTATTTAATGTTTGTCTACAGCAATCAATTAAAATTATTGTTTTAAATGTATGTTTTTTTATTGCAAGTACAGTACAGTGGAAAAGTTTTAGGCAAGTGTAAACTAAAAATGCTTTTAAAAAATTGGAGTGTTGATCGTTTATTTTGATCAGCTGACAAAATGTAAAGTCAATGAACAGACGGGCAATCCAAATCAAATCAATATTTAATGTGACTCCCCTCTGTCTGCAAAACATCTTAAATCTTTCTATATATCCTGCAAAACCATCAGGGAGGCGTTTTTAAGCCTCCTACACACCCTCTCACACTATCACACAGTTTTTGAAGGAACTCACAGGTAGGTTGTTTCAAATATCCTGGAAAACTAACCACAGATCTTCTGTAGATGGAGGCAGCATCGAATCATTCTGTGTCTTTATGTAATACCAGACAGACTTGATGATGGGATGATCAGAGCTCTGTGGGGGCTAAAACTATTACTTACAGAACTATATGTATGTTTGTGGTTATTGTCCTGCTACAGAATAAATCTGGGGCCAGATTTCTGATTGTATTGCATGATTGATGAGTATCTGCCTCTGACTGGGGACACCATTAATCCTGACCAAATCTTCAACTTTAATTATAGAAATGCAGCCCAAAATTAGCAAGAAACCTCCACCATGCTTCACTTTTGGCTGCAAACATTCAATACTGTACCTCTCTCCATTTGTTCTATTATCATTTGGTGCCAATCGGTTTGGCCAAAACAAAGCCATATAGGTTCTCATTTCCCGACTCACCACAGTGCTCTTTGTGTTAAACCTATGGTTCTGAAGCACCTGCAATTCTCCACTCTCATCATATCACCCATGTGTACTGCTCCTGTAATCAGCTTGGTGACTTGGTGGCTAGCACCAGCAACATCTCAAAACCACTTGGTTTGCTCCTCAGCTAAGGTGCTCAGTTTTAGTTGAGCTATTTTGTTGCCATTGTGCAATTTCTCACCTGCTTCACACTTGCATTTGGTTTGCTTAAAGATATATTGTACATTTGCTAAGCCGAATAAGGTGCAGCCATTTAGTAGCATTGTGCAAATTCACCGTGAACAAATTATTGTTAAAATTCAGTCGAATGCCTACGATTCTACAGCCCTTTATTTAATGCTATAGAAAGTAAATGGTAAGTAAGGGGAGTGAATTCAGCTACAGCAATAATTTTTCTGGATGTCTGTTTAAGTTTGTTATCTGACATTCTTGGCATCTGCTGTATAGCTTCTCATATATCTGCAACCCATATTACAAGAAGAATGTGTTTGACTTCCTACTGGTGGGTAAATTCAGAGGTAAAGTCATACTAAAGATCATTTGGAGCTGGACTGAGGCTACGTCTTTGAGATGGAAAAACTATTTATAACACATTTCTTAGATTGCCTGGTTATTTTAGTTCACACCTGATTATTCTAAATTGTCTAAACAAGAAACATCAAGAGAGCAATTGCAACTTTTTTTCATTTTAAATCAAAATACTGTGTATATGAAAGTTCTGTACAGGTTATTCAACTCTGAGGTAGAATTGGATGGCTGTGGCACTTGCTGGGATAAAACTACACTCAGAATTGTTCTTTTGAGACAGCCCAGAAAACCCATCTTTCAAACCTTTCACTGAACACGAAAAAGAGTTGAAACATTGTTCCATTTTGGTTTTGTTGCCATTATTCAGCTGCACTGACAATGACATCCACAACCTTTGCTGCCTAAAGCCCACAGAATACTGTATCTGTTTCAAAAATAGGGTCATTAAAATGGCATTTCAGCACTTTGCAGCAATTAATACAATATATAATATAATCTAAATCTGATTGTGTGCCTGCGTTTCACAATATCCAAATGAAATGCGTCAAAATATATAAAATACAAGAGACTGTTCTATATAGAGAACTGTTTTATAAATTCAAGTGAAGTAATTGTTCAGCATCACATATCATTGATATTGATTAATGACACAGCTAGAATCTTACAATGGTCAATGTACAGTTTTCTTGTTTATTTCCACAGTCCATAAAAAAACATGCAGACAAATTGACTGGCTAAGATATGTGAATGTTCTTGTACAGCGTGTCCTAAGATGGACTGGTATCCCACCCAGCATAAATTGCCATTTTAAATACAATAATTAGAATATTGCACATTTGCAATATTTTTGAAGCTAGCAAACCTGAATAGCCTTTTACAGAGTATGGCTTTGGCGATTTTGGCCACAAGTGCATTAGTAAGGTCAGGCACAGATGCCAGGTGAGATGGCCTGGTGCAGAATCAGCTTTCCAGTTCACTTTTTTACACACAGGGGCAGGGGAAGATGTTTGGGTGCCATAGTTACAATGAATAAAAAAAGGAATTTTATTCCAGAGCATAAGACAATTATCAGTTGTGGGCTTCCAACTACAGGATAACAGTTTGGAGTAACATCTAGCTTTGATTGTAAGGTGTTCACATAGTGTTGGTCATATAGAATATAGGTAGGTAGGTAAGTGAAAGGTAGATACTGTAGGTAATTGTCTTTACTGCTTTTATTAATGAAAACATTCTTAGTTGTCTGAATTATAATGACATAATGTATGTGTTAGTATTATTACTCATTTATATTTTTAAAGCTAATAAAATAAAACAGCATATGTTACAGTAGTTCAGTCACTTTCTAGTGTGAATGTCTGATCCTACAGGTCACAAGAATGAAAAAGAGTAGGTGCCAATTAGTGCACAGCTCAAGGTACAGTCACCATTGAAACCTACTCATCCTTAGACTTTATTCTCCTCTGTCACACAAAGTTTGCATTAAGTTCAACTGAGGACTTCAATTCTGTCAACACAAGATTTCCACTGTTTCTTCTGTTTCTATTTTCTCTTTTCTTTATTCTAAAATCTGCAGGAGCTTACGTGTTCTCTCATCCATGCCAGAAGGTGGAATTAGAAACAAAGTGCTCAGAGGGGGGGCAAAAGACGAGCGGAAGACCTCTGCAAACAAATGCCGCACATAGCAGGAAAAAGGAGATGACAAGCAGAGAGTTTATATCTACGTAATACAGAGACAGATTAGAGAAAAGACCTGGTTTGATGTTTGATGTGCCAAATCCAATTGTATTAGGATGACGAACATTTTTTATTTCTATACATTTTTCTGTCAACCCAAAAGAATAAATAAAGTACATAAATGGTTATTTAATGCTGTGCCAAGTAGCTGCACTAAAACAAGACAACCCTTGGTGTTTTACCTGCTTTTTATTGTATCCAAATAGTACATCCTCATTTTTTTGCTTTATCATTTGGTTTTATTGTACCTGCCCTGCATTGTTTTATTTTCCAATTGTAACAGACATCTGCACTGCGTCAATGTTTATTATTCAGCCACCACAGAAGGCGCGGGGAGGAAAAAAACTTCAAGGTCTTAAGATGGGCAGATGCGCTTGTTTTCAAAACCGTCAACGAAGACCCCTTGTCTGTAGATAAATCTGCTTTAAAGCGCTGCACACTGGGCTCAATGGAGGGTGAAATAAACAGGGAATGTGGAAAAAAGTGCTTTTTGGTAATGGTATTAGGCTTGGGTTGTGTGCATGCGGTGTATATGGTGACATTGCAGATTATTGCTTGATCCCTGCTGTTGGGCTATGCATTGATACAGTAACACACTCTCACTAGGCAGCCTAGAGTCACATTTTGAGCAGTGATTTATGTTGCTTAGGCAGAGAAGAATGAGAAAACAATGAATAAACAAAACATGCTAATGTATTTAAACTATGTATGTGAGAGTGGTGCAGGACATGTATGAGGACATGTATGAGGACATGTATTAGGACAGCAGTGAACTGTGCAGTAGGAACAACAGAGTGGTTCAAGGTGGAGGTTGGAGTGCATCAAGGATTGGCTCTGAGCCCTTTCCTTTTGCAGTGGTGATGGACAGGTTGACTGACAAGGTCAGACAGGAGTCTCTGTGGACTATGATGTTTGCGGGTGATATTGTGATTTGTGGTGTGAGTCGTGAGCAGGTTGAGAAGAGCCTGGAAAGGTGGAGGTATGTGCTGGAGAGAAGGGGAATGAAAGTCAGTAGTAGTAGGACAGAGTACATGTGTGTGAATGAGAGGGAGAGCAGTGGAGTGGTGCGGTTGCAGGGAGAAGAGGTGGTGAAGGTGTAGGAGTTTAGGTACCTGGGGTGAACAGTGTAAAGTAATGGAGAGTGTGTTAGAGAAGTGAAGAAAAGTGTGCAGGCAGGATGTAGTGGGTGGAGAAGAATGATAGCAGGAGTGATTTGTGATAGAAGAGTATCTGCGAGAGTGAAAGGCAAAGTTTATAGGACTGTGATGAGACCTGCGATGTTGTATGGTTTAGAGGCAGTGGCATTGAGTAAAAGACAGGAGGTGGAGCTGGAGGTAGCAGAGCTGAAGATGTTGAGGTTTTCGTTGGGAGTGACGAGGATGGACAGGATTAGAAATGAGTTTATAAGATGGACAGCGCATGTAGGCTGTTTTGGAGACACGGTAAGGAAGCAATGATTGAGATGGTTTGGACATGTGCAGAGAAAGGACATGGTGTATATCAGTAAGAGAATGTTAAGGATGGAGCCACCAGGAAGGAGGAAAAGAGGAAGACCAAAGAGGAGGTTTATGGATGTGGTAAGGGAAGATATGCAGGTAGTTGGGTTAAAAGAGGCAGATGTAGAGGACAGGGGGGTATGGAGTTGAATGATCCGCTGTGGCAACCCCTAATGGGAGAAGCCAAAAGAAGAAGAAGGAGAAGAAGAATGGTGTTAGGAGACAGATACTGTTTAATGACTACATTAAACTACTTTTAATTATCACACTTTTTTATTATTAATGAAATGTTTATTCTGTTTTTGTTTCAGATTATATTCAATGGATATGATTGTTGGATTTAAGTTTAAGCAAACAGAATTGATTGTAATGCTAGCACTGAATAATGCAAAACAATTCGATGTGCCATGTAGTGATTGGTGCTTTTTAACCTGAACATTTGTACCACCCCTATTCCAAAAAAAAATTGTGACTGTGCAAAATGTAAATAAAAAAGAATGCAATGATTTGCAAATCTCAAAAATCCATATTCTATTCTTAAAACCTATCAATTGTTTACACTAATCATATAAACTGCTGTAACATTTTAAGATGGCTGCAACAGACTTTCAAAACAGTTGGGAACTGAGGAGACCAGTTGGTGAAGTTTTGGGATACATTTTGCACAGTGTCCCAACTATTTTTAAATTGGGGTTGTAGATCAGCTTGGTCAAGGAATAAGGTTTAGAACAGGGGTCACCAACATGGTGCCTACAGCTACCAGGTAGCCCACAAGGACCACATGAGTAGCCTGTGGGCCTTTTCTAAAAATAGCTGTTTCCTACTTTGTTAAATCATTGTTGATAATTATTATGAGAAATCATTAACATGATCAGTGTCTTCACATAGATGAATATCAATAATTATTAATAATAGCATATAATAAAAGGTAAATTGAGCAAATTTGTTATTTCAGATCAAACTGAAAACTGTGTGTATCAAACTGGTAGCCCTTCACATTAATTGGTACCCAAGAAGTAGCAAAAGTTCAAAAAGGTTGGTGACCCCCGGTTTAGAAGATTCAGAATGTCTATTAATGTCTGTGTTCCCCCCGGATTCAGAGACCTTCTTGGTTCTTGTTTGCATAATTAGCACATTGCAATTGCATCAAATCACAAATTAAATCTGGCCTATGGTGTTTTGAAGGCCTGAAATTATCCCACCATCTTGCAAAACTGATAAAAAGCCATAAAAATATGAAACTCCACTTGCCTAGTCTTAAAACAAACGTTTCACCATGACCTGGATCAGAATAACAGCATTAAAGCAAGCATCAGAAAAAACACGAATATTATAAGTGATAAACTCACGAGGATTCATCCTTCACAGATGGCTTCAGTAAATCTCTGATCAAAATGCAAAAGATGCAGGCAAATATTTATCAAGGAAAAAGGACACAACCATTTTTGTCAAAACTGGGTCTGTTTTCTTGGTTTTAGTTTGGATAGTCTCAGTTTTTAGGTTACATTAGTATTACTGTACATTTCCAACATTGTTTTTTAAGCCTCAGATTCTGTAGAGCATCAGATTGAGTCAATATTGGTATAAAAATGTTTACTTTTGTGTAGTATGTGGTCCAAATATGATTTAATGGTTTCTATATTCAAGATTTCTTTTTTGCTTTCTTTATCTGCAACTCAGATTACTTTAGTGTCCCTGTGACAAAACTGAATAAAAACTGCTAGTTACCCAATTAGCAAACAGAATATTAGAAGAGCTACTAAATTTGGCAGTGGTCCCAAATGGAAATTAATTATATTATCTTGCTACCATGGCTGGTTTAAGTATTTCATAAACTATTATCCTAGGAATTTTCGTACACAACTGTCTCTAGTGTTTACACAGAATGGTGTGTGAAAAAGTTATAGGTTTGTGGGTCAAAAGACTTGATGATGAAAGAGCTCAGAAGAAAATGGCTGGATGGCTGCCAAAAAGATATTGTAACTGAAACTCAGTTTTTACAATAGTATTGATCAGACAAGTGTGTGTACAAGCACATGTTGAGGTGGTCGGGCAGAGAAAAGGAGGAAGAAATAAAAAAAGGAATGACCAAATGAAAGAAGGAAGGAAAAATATTCCTATCCAAATATTAGACTATTTCTATAGTATAAATGAAATCAAATAAATGGAGGCTCAAACTGAAAATATACATTTCTTATTCACCAGTGTCTACTGAATCCAAACAATTGGACAACATTTCTTGTAAGGACAGATTTCAGAGTGACAACTGTGCAAATGCATAATGGGAGATGGAGTTCAAAAGCAAGTTTATAATAAATTACTGACTGGTTGACGTCTGCTCTCTGTCTGTCTTTCAGCATTAGTCAGGATTCGATGTTTTAGCTTTTCTTCATGTGTCACTGGGCTTCCATTGCCTCTTCAGGAAGGTTTTAATGGCAACAGGAATTCTTGCTAATGTAACTTCGTTCACAGACTGCCATGACCTCCATATATGTTTGCTTTTAGCAATTCGTCTCTATCTTTGGTCGTTGGAAGTGATTTATGTCTCTTAGGTCAAAGTGATTCATGGCATTCAGTTTTTCACATTGAATTTAGCCTCATGGTTATTTAACTACTTCTGAACATCCATTAGGCACACACGTGTAAAAGCAGTGACTGGTATGGATTTTAATATTTTAAGATAGCAGCTGTTTATGGCCACAAGTCACAAGTCTTAAGAATGTTTAAACCTTTTTTTTTTTTTTTTTTTTTTTTATTTAAATTAATGTTATGCTGATTTATTTTTTTTTTTTTACATCATTGTAACTGTATCAACATGGTATTAAATTTAAAAAGCCAGAGTTTAAACATGAGGGCCGTGTTTATCACTTTTAGTAAAGTAAATATTTTCATAAGCCAAATGTAAATCTGGTTGCACCCGATTTACATTTTTGAAAATGTGTTAATAAATGGCAATCACCAGGGAGTTCTATGGTGGCTGAGATGTGCAAAACACATTAACAAATCAGAAAACAAATTAACAAATTAGAAAACACTAACAAATCCGAAAACAAAATAACAAATGCAAAAACAAAATAACAAATCTGAAAACAAAATAACAAATGCTAAAACACTCATTGGACGAGACACCTGTCATTCAAGATATACAGGACGTATAAAATCCTATAACTTTGTTTCTTGTACATCTACATCTACATCTTCCAATCTAATAAATTTCCTTGTAAAGGACATTATCCTTGGACTTGTAATGAACAATAACAAAGACGACTTTTTTGTTAATAATTTATTTATTCTTTTCCGGTTTGTCTGAATTGTCATTGTGTTTTCGGATATGTTCATGTGTTTTCGTGCAACAATTCGAAAAAAACGGAAAAGGTAGGTATAGTTTGCAAATAGAACACTTACCGATCATTAGACAAGACACCTGTCATTCAAGATATACAGGAAGTACAACAGTTTCTCTTTGCTTGCCAATGTTTACTTCTGTTATTTTCTTATATTTAATATATATATATATATTTTTATATATTTCTCTTTCTTATATTTAAAGGTGCACTAATCGAAATAAAAGATAGTTTAAAGTAAACAGAGAACTTTACACATGTACAAGAAACAAAGTTATAAGATTTCATACTTCCTGTATATCTTGAATGACAGGTGTCTCATCCAATGATCCGGAGGTTTTCTATTCACAAACTATACCTACCTTTTCCGGTTTGTCTGAATTGTCGTTGTGTTTTCGGATTTGTTAATATACAGTTTTCGGATTTGTTGTTTTGTTTTTGGATTTGCTATTTTGCTTTTGGATTTTTAGATTTTGGTTTCGGATTTGCTATTTTGCTTTCGGATTTGTTATTTTCTTTTTGTATTTGTTATTTTGTTTTCGGATTTGTAAGTGTTTTCTAATTTGTTAATTTGTTTTCGGATTTGTTAATGTGTTTTGCACTTCTCGGCCACCGTAGAGTTCACATGGCATACATGATCTGCATTGAGTGCCTCAAAACACCAGAAAGAACACCTTGGAAAGAACATATTACAAATTTAAAACAAACTGGTCAAAAATTTTATTTCTCTGAGGTAGAGGTGGGAGTACTTTTCATCTATGTGTGAAAAAAAAACATTTTAGTATTTACATTTAGCAGACGCCCTTATCCAGAGCAACGTACAAAAGCCCTATAATACTATGCTTAGTGCAGTGGAGCACATTGCTGCAATTCTAAGAAACTCTAAGAAAAATATGCGAGACATTACATAAGGTAAAAATAAGGCTTGCTATGTAAATTAAATGAATGGCTGAATTTCTCCCATTTATGCCCTTTATATAACCTTGCAATATAGCAACATAAATAGATGCTGTTGTGAGACAACTGTGTCCTCACTAGGGTTTTCTTTAAGGCTGAAGGAGATGTGCTACTGTATGTGCTGATGTATTCAGGGACACGCTGGCTGATGGCACACAGCACACTGGAAAGTATGCAGTTCATTGCACATTGAGACATACCAGATTGATCACTTAAGTCTATTTGACACATTTCAGGAGCAAGAAATACATGCAGAGACAAAACTTGGACATGCACAGGAATGGCACCAGTGACTTCTCATAATATCATGCTGGTCTCGATCTAAAATTTGATCTTGTCTATAAGTAAAATTCCATGCTAATTGAAACTTCTCAAATGCAGTATGCAACATATGATAGCATACTGCATATGATTATAATTTGACACAGTGATCATTTGTGTAAATTGAAACATTTATTTGGGAATTTCTCCAAATATACAAGACATTTATCAATACCAGATGTCTTTAATAAATGTGTGAAATAATGATTTCCAAACAAATCTATCTGTATCCAGCATGATAAATAAGGCACAATTTCAGATTGCATTGCTTTAACTAGCTATTTCTTTAGCTAGCTATTTTATTTAAAGCCTTTGATAAAGGTTGACAAAAAAAATTTTTATTAAACAAAAAACAGGAAATGTGTGTTTTTTTGTTTATTGTTTTAGCAAGGTTTAATGGCTTCTGTATTAAAATGACAGCAAAAAAATGAGGAGACAATGGCTTGGAGCATGAGACTGTTTTTCTCATTCAAATCCTGATCTGCCTTCTCAGCAGGATCAAATCCTGGGCTGAACCGCAAACGAGTGCAAAAATCTTCCACGCCTCCTGTTCCTCATTTCATGTCTTTTCATGTGTTCTGGCTTCTCATTAAAGAGTTTTTTTTATATCAGAGTGTGGCAGCATATCAGAAGCATTTCTAATCAGAGCCGAATAGACCTCACCTGCTTTCTGCCTTATTAGCACAACCTACTCACTCATCACAGAGCTGTGCAAGAACACCAGTCAAATTTTAGCCAATCATGTCAAAGATCAGTGACTGGCCAATTAAGTGGCTGCATGGAAAGTTAAAAAAAGTAAAGGTCTCATTTGTGAGATTCACATCAGTAGTTACAAACCTCATCGTTGGGCCTAATGGGGCTCATGAACGTTCTCTCCATGCTGTCTGCGGTGAATATGACTGCCAGTCTAAAACATTAAATGAAGAAAGCTACAGTAATTGAGCTAAAATTAATCTCAAACCCTTTTAGTATGTCATTTTCTGACACCATGAAGAAATTACCTGTCATCATCTATAAATGTAGAAATTCGCCATCAAGAAATTCTCAAAACTCTAACAAAGTGAACTCTCAACAAGTGATCTTTATGTCGAGTATATGGCCAGCTCTGTATATATAACTACAGTATATATTTGGTCCATTTTACACCAGAAAGAACATGGCATAAATGTTCTTTAGAATATTTTTTAGTTCACACTGTGTGCAATGTACTAATGTCATGTACTCAAAGCCTGGGAAATAGATCACTTTGAATTATTATGGAAATTGCAGACTGCTTGCCCGAAAAAAAAAATCACAAATATTTCATTTCATTGCACTGCTTTTAGCTTTAATTACTGCGCACAGTTTTTATGGCACTATTTTGTCAAAAAATAAATAAAAAAATTCAGGAAAGAACAAAATCCATTGATGGAATATTTTGGTCATTTAATATTTTCAGGTATTCAGCAGACTAATTAAAGTAAAACTTGTTACTTAGTTGAGATCTGACCAATTGAAGGGTCCCCAGAGTATAAGACCACCTCCAGAGACTTGCACAGTAGGAACTATGCATGACTGGGGCTTTAATCGTTCATGCACTTTCCTTCTGACCACTTAATAATATTATCAATCTGAACTCATCAAGCCACATGAAATTTTTCATTGCTCCAGAGTTCAACTAGCAAATTGCATCCCCCACAACAAGTGTTGACCATCAGCATGATGTGTAAAACGTGACTACTTGCTTAGCGGCATAATGCAATCAGAAAATGAAATGGGATTAATTTTTTTATCTGCAGTTAGTTGTATGTAGTTTACACACATTCCTCTTAATTCTGCAAATACTGTCAAAGATAATGTAATTGATTTTCTAAAAATCTACATTCTACATTATTATAATTATAATTATTATTTCTACATTATTATAATTTATATAATTATAATAGTATTGTATTGTTGTTGTTATTATTATTAGTAGTAGTAGTAGTAGTAGTATTATTAGTATTATTAGTATTATAAACCCATCTATTCTAAACACCTAATAATAATTATTTTTATTTTTTTTTCATTTTCAGTTTGGGTTGGTGTGTGATTATGAATAATTCATGGAAAGTGGATGACCCCAGCTGCATTAACAGATTAGAGTAAAAATCAGTGTGGGGCCTCAGTCATAATAAGGGCAGGTTTGCAAATATGCATTTATACAGTATGTTCATATTAGTATAACAAGCCATTCATTTCTGTTAATTCCGGGTTAAATCATCAAGCACTATGTCCTTGAATGGTAAGTACTGGACTGATAATAATAACCAATTAATGATTATATAATAATAATAATAAACTATTGATGTGAGGGTGAATAAACTAGATTTTTTCATTTCCATGTTTTAAAAATTTTGAATAAAATTTAGGAATAAATAAATGCAGCTTCATTAGTAGATATGTAAATATTCTGATAAATGGCTGATCAAAGACAAAAAATATATTAAAATTCAGCAGAATTACATCAGCAGAATTAAAAAAAAAAGTAAATAAATAAGCTATGATAATTAAGTTCATATTGCGTCAGTAACCTTAGCTGAAAAGGTTCTGTATAGAAAAGTACAGTTAAAAACTTTGCTCTGATTCATCATGGAGCCACAAAAACGGCCAAACTGTTTAATTAGATAGAGGTCACGTTTGATTTTCTTCTGCTTCTTTTTTTTTTTTTTATAATACAATTATAATGCCAAATGTCAGCATTATTTTTAACTGGGCTCAGCCTGGGCTCACATTGTCTTATCTTTAATAGAAAAAAAATTAAGCAATGTTCTTTAATTGGCTAATGTATTACTAATGGAAGCAATACTTCTATGTCAATCAACTTGAAGAATGTAATGAGATTCTAAAAATTAAAAAAAATATAATTTTTTTATTTCTTCTTATTTTTTTAAGGCAATTACGATTCAGTTTACCACACTAAAGAAAAACCTGGCTAGTTTCCTTTGCGCATTCGCTTGATGTTTGTATTTATTTTTGTTTGTTTTTTTTGCACTCATTTTGTAGAGATTGTTTAATGTAAAAGTCAACTGATATCAGGAGTTTCCAAAATATTCAAAACAGCCAATCTGCCATGAAGAACTATGCTTTGTGTCTGCATGATTTTATGTATTGCACTGCTCACAATAAACAAATACTGTAATTGCAAAAATGAGCATTTTTGTATGATTAGCCAATGTAGCAAGTTTGCCTAGCATATATATACCATTTACATGTATGAATAAGATGAATTCGTTATTTTGGAATAACTTAAAATTCAGATTGTTAGACGAATAACTTAATGAATAACAGAACATATAATATGATTCTTTTTCTTCCTCTTTCGGCTTCTCCCATTAGGGGTTGCCACAGCGGATCATCCTTCTCCATACCCCCTGTCCTGTACATCTGCCTCTTTCAAACCAACTCAATCAATAAATGATTCTTTTCCTACAGCAGTTGTCCTAAACTAAAGTAGATTTCCACTAAAAATGAATATCTTGAATATCAAGTTGAACATCAGGACTCATACAGACAATGAGACTATGTGACACTCAGTATTCCCATTTTCATATCATGCATATCGAGGAAGTGATGGCTCAGTGATTAAGGTGTTGAGCTTTAGATTGGAAGGTTGTGAGGTCATCACCAATATGCTGCTTATGGAGCTCTGAGCAAGGCCCTCAACCTTTGCCCAGTGAATAAAATATTAACTAATTTTGAGTCGATCTGGAAGAGGTGTCTGCAAAAGACCATTAACTGGAAAGCTGAATTATTCTATATATCAGTCAATATCATCAAATGTTCTAAAATAAACCTGAACAAAAGTTATTTGTTTGCATAAGACTTTGCCTGACCTGAAAACATCTTTTCTGCCTTACATGGCCTGCTGATTTGTCAGGGTTAGAAACTTTCCTTTTAACATCTAAGCTTGACAGCAGCTGCTGAATGAAATTCAGTGAAAAACAGTGTTGTTTGTGTACCTGGGGTAATTTAAGTGCAATGTATAGGTCAGTCCATACTGAAGATACACACAGCCTGGGGCAGGTTATCAAGTTTTTCCATCACAATGTTTCCCTTTGAGATAATGCTATAGAGCATGGCTTGACTGCCAGATGCTGTGTTAAGACTTCCTTTCATGTCACACGGGGTTGGAAAGAAAGCATATATGTTATATTCATTGTTAAAAAATTATAATTGTTGTAATGTTAGAACTGTTAGAATTCTTCAAATAAGTTCAGAAGGATTTTTTACATCCTTTTTTGCTTATATTTACTAAGGTCGGCAATATTAGTGGAGGTTATAGTAAAAACAATCTGCTGCACTTCAAGGTATGTCCCACACATTTTCCTTTATTTGCTTTGGACCATCACGTCCTGCTGATGCATGTCTTTTTTTCTTTTCCAACCAGCTGTTGTAAAGGGTACAAATGATGTGTGGTCAAGAGCCATTGAGACAAGTTGCTTTAAAAAAATTTATAATAATAAAAAATAACAGTGGGTAAAAGAATATATATTTTTCTAGTTGCTGTTAGCCTAATAAATATTTTATTAGCGAAGCAAAAATAATTTATTTAGTATAAATTGTGTTCACGTCTCCATTTGAGAAACTCATCACCAAATGAAAATCAGCCATGCGTTTATTGGCAGATTGGTTATTAGCATTTATGAACATATAGACATTAATACAAAGAAAATACACTTGTACAAAAATGTTGTCAATTTTTTTACATTTATACACAGCATTACTAAAAGACTGATAAACACGACCCATTGCTTTTCTAATGTGAGCATTATTCAAAGAATTGCTGAGCAGTTGGTTTTCTCGGTTTTGTGAGCTTCAAGCTCTTTTGTTTTTGTATGCATTTTTGTTGTTGTTTCTATTTTTGTGTGTTATATTTTATGCATGAAAAGTGAGGAGCAATATTAAGTCCAGCACAATTGTCATTTAACCTCTGGGCATGTAAATACTGTTGATTAAAGACAAAAAGGCCATTTAATGGCAATATTAAATACATAATTATGACCATAAGCATGCCTGGGTATAATATGCTAGAGAGGAAAATGGCATGTACCTCCCCCTCCCCATTTATGATATACAGTTCTTGGGTGAAAAAGAATAAAAAAATAAAAATGTTTATATTATTTGAACCTTATTTGCAGTGTGGGTGGCACCAGTAGCAAAAATTTATCCTTTTGAATAAAATTCACAGATGACTACTAACTAATACAGCATGCACAATTTATTTTACAGTGGTTCATATTTGTAACACAAAGCGATATGACTACGTTATTATTATTACAGTCATTCAAATGATCAGTCTAATCAGCATGTGGATGTGCCTTTAAGTTTCCTTCTGTGTTTTTTCATTAATGACCCCCAGTGCAATACTATATAGGTGGTGTAAAACATAACAACTAATCTTTAAAATTACTTATAAAGCATCCATCATGCAGTTATTACTGTAAAGTAATAAGCAGTCGATTTAAATGCAGGCTGAAAAACAGTTTTTTAATAAACAGATCAAACCTTTTTTTATTTTACGATTTAATGAATCTACATATTTAAACAATACGCAACAAACCACTCATCTTGTATTCAGAATCCACAGAGAATTTTTAGTAATAAAAAACCTCAGGTCATGGTTTTCTTATGTCTGGAGTCGAAATGAAAAGCAGTTGTATATCTCCTGTGCTTGCATTATCATTTTAATTTGATTATTGAGGCTGGAAGCATAGAATGATTTTCTTAGTTGTTTTTAAGACATTTAGACTAGGTTGCAGTTTGTAATCAAATTCTTGGTCTCTAAACTTAAATGTGAAGCAGCCAATTAAATCTTCTACAAGGCTGGCTTCGAAGTCAGTTAAATATTACAAATTAGCTTCAGTCACAATAACTTTGATGGTAATTTTTTATTGTGAGAAGCCGCCTGAAAGAAAAGAAAGGTTTTGGTTTTACTAAGACTAACATGTTTTAGTGTCACCATTAGTTGTCTCCCAAAAGCTGATTGCAGAGAGTATACAGTAAGAGTGATAATAATAGCACTGATAATAAGGAATGGATAATAACACATCATAAAGCTCATATTTTAAAAGGAATTCTGACTGCACATTCACCAGAGACAGTTAAAAAAGCATTCCTATATTGGAATAAAAGTACAAACACCCCACTTAAATATTACTCAGGCAAAATTACTTGTTTTACAATTTAATTGAGTAAAAGTAAACATGGTAGCTTCCTTTCAATGTTTCATTCCCCTGCAAATGGGAGAATGTTTTCTACAGTTGCAAGCACACAGTGGAACAGGGAAACTCTTGAAATTTATGGTTCTTATGTGACAGGTTCTCATTTAACAGAACTTAAGGCACAGCATGTTGTTTTTTTTTAAATGTACTTGAACAAAAAGTAGGAATGATAGGCAATAAAATGTAGTGCAGTAAAACAAATAATGTGCACCAAAACAAAATTTCTCAGATAAAGTACCATTACTTGAAAAGTGTTGCAAAAAGTAAAACTACTGTGTCAAAGTCCATCAGTGGTATGCAGTCCAAATGTAGTCTAAATGTTAAATGGTTTGCACATCATTAACAGTATTATGCAGCCATTAGATTAATGAGCATTAATATATATATATATATATATATATATATATATATATATAT
>JAAIIK010000101.1:7098062-7109336 GCA_014706435.1 Silurus glanis | reverse complement strand
TGTGTGTGTGTGTGTGTGTGTGTGTGTGTGTGTGTGTGTGTGTGTGTCTAGGTACGAAACAAAAGGCACATCCAAATCCTGAGGGGTTTTCAATGAAGTAAGCTAACTCAATAAGCCAGGCCTGGATTATTTCCGCCAATTTCAGTTTCACCATGAAGCATTATTGTGAATACAATAAGTATATAACAAAGGCCCATGGTGAACTGAAATAGACAAACATTTGTTTATAGTATGAATTGTATATCGGCCAACTAGGCATTAAGTTAGAAACATATTGGTGGTATCCATATTGTGTAAGCAGCTAAGGTGTATAAATCCCTGTGGAGAAAGCAGCATGTATTTTGCATTATAGAATCTAAAGTTACAGTATCAGATCTTACTGTAAGTTACTGGAGCCTCACATTTCAAACACCACCTGGTGCAGTAGAGTTCTAGTTCACTTTACTTCAAAAACCATCTGGATTGTTTTATGCTTCCTTGCAAACGATGCTTTTCTTTACAGGCTCACTGAGATGTCCTACTGAGACACAGATGTTGTTGCTGCATTACAAAGTAGATGGATCTTAGTAAGGTATGCCATGAGGTTAGCACTTAAAAAAAAAAAAAAAAAAAAAAAAAAAAGATTATATTTTCTGCCAACTGTGACATTAAAATCACTTAGATGGGTTTTTAGGTTTTGGGCTTGTATGTACTGTATGCTCGTAAAGTCCATTCCTGAGGAATATCACAAAAAAAAGCATTAAAATATAATTTAATCAGGATGAATGTCTTTGTAAGTTATAGCATTAAGATTCCCCTTCACTGAAACTAAGAGGCCCAGCATAACACGTGAGGTCCATAAAGACATGATTTGCCAAGTTTGATGTGGAAGAACTTGAGTGACCCACACAAATCCCGGACCTTAAATACACTGGATGCTAGACAAAGGATTAAATTGTGGGGGGGGGGGGATTAAAGCCTGTCACTTTCCTGCTGCTTTCTGAACCTGTAGAATAGGCCACCAGGTCATTATTTGCTTTCCATGAAATTCCGGAGTAAGAACGGGCGCTTTGAGGATGGATTGGACTGTAGTTAATGTCAACAGTCTCCTACACTGACTCAGGACTACTTTTCGCTTCTGATCATCATCACTGTACCCAGCAACATCGTATATCTGCTACAAATGGACATTCGGTGCAACCCAGATGAGGATGGGTTCCCTCTTGAGTCTGGTTCCTCTCAAGGTTTCTTCCTTATGCCATCTCGGGGAGTTTTTCCTTGCCACAGTCGCCACCGGCTTGGTCATCAGGGACAAACTTACTTATAAAGAACATATTCACTTTTAATCACCACATTATCTGTGTAAAGCTGCTTTGAGACAATGTTCATTGTTAAAAGCACTATACAAATAAAAATTAATTGAATTGAATTATGTCAAAGAAGAGGGCAAAACACTACTGGTAGTAGCAAGCTAGTCGATAATGTGTCTATATTCTAACATTACACAAATTCATCTTCTTATGTGCATTACTTCTTGTTTACTTGTTTACATACTGTAGATTTACAGCTGTTGTGCATTTATCCATAGCTAGTTTCAAGATAATATTTTGCGATAACTAGTAGCTAGTAGAATGTGCTATAAGGCAAGCTATTCTATTCAAATTTGTAAAAGTTTGGATTAATACAACTATTATATTGAATATACAGTAATATAAATTATAAAGATGCATATTGAATATGAAGTTCATATTGAATTTTGAGTTAATTTTATTTGTCTTTAAAACCAACATTTTTGGGAAGGTCAATTCCAAGTGGTTAAGTTTTGTTTTCTAATGCAACTTTACATTAGCTGTGACAAATGTCACTGACTCTGACAATTTCAATTAATCTTTATATAAAAATATTGTTTTATTTGTTATATGTAATATGTAATGTTACTATCACCCAAGAAATCAAGAAAACTCTTAATTACACCAAGCATAGTTATCATTAATCAGATTAATTTTGTCAAAACAAATGTACAAAATATTCCTTTGTTAAATAAATAGGGTTATACTGTACTTTTTAAGCTACTCAAAGTTTAGTGCTAATGTTTGTCTTGTGTTAACATACAATTTAGCTTACTAGTAACATTGCTAGTCTATATTCCATATACTCCATGTACAACCAGTATTGTTCCTTTATTTAAGTGACATTTTTGCTTACAAATATCTATTGGTTTTTTTTATGTCTAAAAAAACAACATAGGAACACACATATCAAGTATCATTGTCAAAATCTATTTAAATATATGTATTTTTCAGCTGGCTGTAGACAATGCTTTATTGTCAGTAAACATTACTTTAATGCCAAATTAGGAGTCATTTTTAATTGAAAAATGTATTTTCAAAGAAAAACAAGGAGGTTTGCAGAACAATGCATAGTTTCATTTATAATATCAGCTTTGTTTGTCACATTGACTTTATCAAAGTAAAGTCTGATGAAGCAAGGTTTTTTACATTTGAAAACTTCCATTAATGAAAGATTGAACAATATCTTGTCCTTCAACAGTAACTTCAACAGCTGCATTATATTTGTCTTGTAAACGTAATATAAGAAATGGTCAATAGAAGATTCACTGTAAAAAAAAAAAAAAAACTCTAAAATAAAGACCCAGAAACTTGTGTGAGGAAACTTTCGTGCTGGTACTTATAAGCTGGAAACAATCAGGTCTTTTGATGATGCAGATTGATTAGTATTTTTCAAACAGCCTTGTTCTGATCAACCTAAAATTTCTATCAGACTTCTTTCAGCTACAGTATAATTGAAGGCTTCCATGATATGAGCCAATTGCACCTGCCTTACAAACTGAGTGAAATATTAACCACTCTTGAATTTCCATTAAAAGATGGGCATTAAGAGAGTTGTGGTTGTGCTGAATACCAAATATATCCTCTCAAGAATTGCCATATAAAAACAGCTAGTGCCTATATTTCTAGACCAAAACTATTGGTGGAATGAGTGCTTTGCTCAGTTTGCTCCCATTAAGCAAACATTACAGTCACTTTTTAATTGTGATTCAGTTAAGGAGCAGCATGAGCCATTAAAGGTCTCTAGTTTGCATTGTAAAATAAAATGTTTGAGAAGATATTTAAGATGGTACTGTGGGAACATTACAACAAAGATGATAAAAGATAAATCATTAGCTTCTATGTTTGCCAGTAAGGACTACATCCATGACTAATGACCTTTTTTCAGGGTGATTTCTCATTTGACCTTGCTTTATTTATGAGCAATTTTGTGAAAAATCAGAAATAGTTTGTAAATGTAGAAAATTGTTAAGCAAAAATGTTTGGACAATGACAAACAAGCATTGATAAATTAGATGGTCATTCTCAGAACTGGTGTTTCGCTAGGCTGGTGGCTACTTTGATGGGTGATAAGATGAATGATTCCATGTGCCAATGGCTTGTTTTATGCTACTTAAACAAGGCAATGCAAAAAGTGTCAATTTTAACAATTCGCATGCCACACTAAAGGTGAAAAAAAAAAAACTTGCTTCTCCAAGCTTTTTTTTTTGGTGCTGGCAGTTTATTTTCTACATGCTGTGGATGAGGGACAGATTTTTATTCATATGGGTAGAGATTTGTAAAAAGAGGGTCTGTACCAAATCTTTTCCAGCTTGAAAATACTGTTGCTTTTGTTTCTTAATAGAAAGAAAGTGTCTTTTAAAGGTGCAATTTACAAAAAGAATATATTATGTTTTAAATAGTACTGGCTTGACCACATAGATTGCTTTCTAAGGTTTACTCTACCACTTTTGCCAGTGGTAGGCCATGTATTTCAAGCTTTCACAGCTATAGAAACAATCAATATTATAGAGAAACACAGTGTAATGGAGCACTGCATTACAGACATTCAGACATTCATGTAATGTGAATAAATGATTTTACTAAAGTAAAAAGTACAATTAACACAATTTAACAAGTTTTATTTACTGCAGCCACAGCTGCAACGCCTACATCTTCTCTAGCAGAAGCATCAATATTAACCACATAAAATGACCAAGGATTGTGCATTTTTTTCATGCATTATAGCAAACCTGGGCATTTAAAATGAAAGCAAATTGTGGGTTTTTTTGTGCAAACTGTACAGAAAAGAAAACACAAACGTATAAATGGTTAATGAAAAGAACTGTTTTGAACTGTTTTGGCTGAACTTTCCTCACAATGTCCAGATTTTCTTGAAAAGCCCATCATGTGAATGTCCTTGTAAGTATATCTGCAACCAAATAATTTTTTTTCTCCTTGGTCAGCTATTGTGGAATGAAAATAACAGCTATCAATTCCACAGTCAAAGAACGTGAAAATGCTGATGTGATTCTATGCCTGTTTGATGGCCTTGGAGTAAGCAAGTTGATTGGTTAAAGCAACCTGAATTTGAAGCTACCAAGAGCCTGCACTGTAAATCTTTGCAGGCCTTACAGCAGTTACCTTTGATCCCGGTAACGTGATCTGATTGGATAGAAACTCCAACATTAAATTACACTCTGGTGCTCCTTGCACACCCAATTGAAACGCTATGAAATTAAGAGAATATTATATTGGGAATAATTTTATACATATTTAAGGTCAAAAAACATCCTGAGTCGGTTATTCTGATACTTGAAATATTCCTGGCCAGTTGCAAGAGAAAAATGCTGCATGACTTAGGGTCTGTTTTTTTCAGAAACTATTGGTGAAGATGCTATCTGATTTACAGTCTGCAGTTTTAAAAGGCAAAAGATCAGACAGTGAGCTGTTATAGACAAAAGGAGAATATATTGGTTCATTCTGATTCCTAATGTCTAATTGTTGCAGGCCATGTAGCAAACCAGCATCCGGGAGGTTTTTACAATTACTTGTAAATGGAGAGACATTATTCTACATGGATCTGATTCAATCCTGATGCAGCTAGAGACAACAGTAGAATATGCTAATCGAAACTATACCCAAGCAATTCAAAGAGCCCAGAGAGACTCAACAGAAATCAGCAAGCTGAGCAGTAGCCTATGATAGTAATGGATGCACAGGAATTCAGCCAGCCTTAAAAGGCACACGAAACTGGTATGGAAGAGAAATGAAAATACGAAAATTCTATAGAAATTGAAATGTTCCTCAGTAGCTGAAAAAGGAGAGCTCAAGATATTGATAGAGACTACTAACTGTCCTTAATGAAAAACAATTAATGGCACACCAGCTCCTTTCAGGAGATCTGTAAATTAAATGGCCATTCCTTTTCAGAAGGAAATACACTATACAGACAAAAGTATTGGAATACATGTTTCTATTTTTTTAGTCATACCTGGGTGTTCCCCAAGATCTTGAATAGCTTGCTATTGAGCTTTGAACTCCACCATACCAAACTCCTTTGGGATAAATTGTAATGTTGATGCCTTTCCAGATCTTCTCACCCTACATCATTACCTGACTTTACAAGCTGCCATTGTGGCTGAATGGGCAAAATATTCGCAATCACATTCCACAATCCAGTGGAACATCTTCCCAGAAGAGAAGAGGTTATTGTAACAGCAAATGTTGGAACTGAATACAATGACATTGTACCTACCATCAATCAACTGTTAAAGACATACAACAAACAGACAAAATCCTCGTACTGAGGTAAGTAAATACTCCGTAAGGTGTTGGTTTGCATTTTTGTTCAGTTGCATTATTGGTGGTCAGATTATGTATAATGATCTTTATATTTGTTAATGAAATAGTTTTACTACCAAAAAGGCCGTAACACTGTTCAATACAAAGCCTGCAGTATATGTATGAACTGTATGATCTCCATTTACATCTGCTTGGGATTTATTCATTCAGCCATCATATGGCAGCAGAGCAATTCATGAAATCATTGATATACAGGTCAAGTGCTTTATTTCGTATTTACATGAAACATCAAAATATGAAAAATGTGACACTGATTGTCGCAAAACCTTGTGCCAGATGAGAAAGTGTGTGTTTTTCAGCAGCTGCTGATCTCCTGAGATTTTAACACACCATAGTGTGAAATAAAAAAATAAAAAAAAACCCATCCCATTCAGTTTCTGTTCTGTACTCAGAAACACCTTGTTGAAAAGATAGGTCAGAGGAGAATGGCCAGGCTGATTTTATTTGACAGAAATACTCTTTGCTGAGTAGAAAAGCAGAAAATCTTTGCCCACCGCAGCCTCAGATTCCTGTCCTTAGCTGACAGGAGTGGAGTACAATATGATTTTCTGCTGTTGCAGCCCATCCAGTCGGACTACATTTTAAGGAACAGGCTGCAGATGTATATTTTCATGTGTCCCCATGCTAACAAAATTTTTCTGCTCTATGGTTTTATTCACTGAAACATTCACAAAGGAATTATTGGATAGGATTTATGGCTTAATGGTTCCGCACTGGAAGAAAGAGAGACAGGCAAAAGTTCTCTAAGCAGAGCCTTCTTTATTTACTTTCATTTTCACCCCAGCGCTTTCCTTTCCAGTACTCACGCCGGGGCTCATTCTCAGTCCTGCGGTTCGGGACGCCTTTGCAGCTTGACGTCAGCTGGCGCCAACCCGCGGATCGTCCTGCCTTCCTCCGGCGTCCACCCTCCACAAGCACCTGCCTGGGCCTTGCTCAAGGACCGGCACGTCTTTCTCCAGAGCCCGCCCGCGCTCAGTCACAGTCGGTGACCCTTTCACCAGCCTCTGCTTGGTGGCTCTCTCTCAGAGGT
The DNA here is from genome assembly GCA_014706435.1 of Silurus glanis. Taxonomy (NCBI): domain Eukaryota; kingdom Metazoa; phylum Chordata; class Actinopteri; order Siluriformes; family Siluridae; genus Silurus; species Silurus glanis. The sequence goes on along the minus strand of JAAIIK010000101.1, from coordinate 7,102,634 downwards.
TGGCATCTTTCTCCTCTTTATTGGCATCAGCTGCCGTCATTTCTTGCCGCTCATTTTGTCCGGCTCCGCCCTCCACTCGCTCACTGCTGGGACACATATATTGTAATTGGCAATTTTCAATGACAGAAATTTTTTTCTAAATATACTGATCAATAAGACCACAGCTTCACTGATCAGGGCTTTGCCAACAGGCCTTTGTGAGTATTAAGAGTGCTCTTTCATGCTCTGATTAGACCAGAGCTTCCCTAAAGTCACTTGAAGGATGCCAACAAGTCAACATGCCAACATTATTCATTGGTATTTAATATTACCATCTTTTAAGTTCACAATGGTCCCCAGGCCAGAAAGCAGATTGTAATAGCTGATTTTCTTTCCCTTTGGGGTGGAATCAGTCAAATGCTGTATACCAACCAGGGTTCCTTTTTATTTTGAACATGTAATTCAAAGCTTTACATGGGCACTTACTTAGGGAGCACCTCATCACAACATCAAGTTTTTCTTTAGCATTTGCACTTCAAGCAAGTCCATAGACTATAATCAAACAATTCTTTAATCCAAGCAAAAAACATCAGATTTTGCATCACCTGGCCATTTTTATTTTTCTAAAACATGAATAATTCAGAAAATACCTTTTTTTATTATTGCTTGTTAATATAACCAGCCACTGACCTAACCTTAAGTTACTGTGTATAGATTGACTTTAATGCTATATACATGCAAATATTCAAAATAAAATTAGGAAAGCAGAAATATTCTTCTGACATCTAATTATTAGCAAGGTTGTAAATTCAAGACCCAACACTTCCAAGCTCCTACTGTTAGGCTCCTGAGCCAGACTCTTAACCCTCAACTTTCCATGTTTCTCCTCCAAGCAATTACATGGAAACAAAGGAATTTTACTGTAGAAATATAATGCATAATATCTCCTTTCTGCTGTAGGGAGACCATCGATATAGGTTAAGACATTAAAGTGTTTCTTTTCCCCGGCATTTTACTTTTATTTAGTATCAACAACAGATCCCATCACTCTCACGCATCAAACCACAACACTTTTTCTGGAGTTTAACACATACTGTGGTGAAATGAGGGATAAATATTTGTGGGAATAAAGAACAGCTGTTTACAGTCTGTTAAGGCCACACTTCTGGGTGCTAAGACAACACAACCAATCAAGCACATAGCTAATGTCCAGCTGTTTTTATGCTTTTAGGGAATCTGTGCTTAGCAAACCAACAGAAACCAGAACTTAACTACTAAAAATACCTACTAGCGCAAAAAAGGTTTATGGATAACTATGGATAAACAGGCGTGTGTGTGTGTGTGTGTGTGTGTGTGTGTGTGTGTGTGTGTGTGTGTGTGTGTGTGTGAAGAAACAATATAAGGGTGATGTAAACTCTTTAAAAAAAAAAAAAAAAAGACTTTGTTTTATCTCTGTAGTTGACCATAGTTTTTTAATTTACAAACATCTCCAAGTCACATCTCTTTTGCAAACTAACTGTTAACTATCCAAGGGACCATTTACTTAGTATTCTTAAGCCATCTCAAGTAACAACATGAATATCCTTGTGAAGTATTTAAGCAATGTATTTCCTGCAGCCAGTGGGTAAAATTATGGATCTAGTGGTAAAAGTGTTGGATTAATCATACAGTAGTTATCAAAAATGTTTAACACATGTAACGTTACATATGGATAGAGGTTCATATTTGTTTAGTTTTCCAGAATTCTTAGTTATCGGTTAACATGCAGCGCTTTACTGAATAGTTCCCTTTCAGGAACTTGAGCTGCATCAAAACGCTTTGGGATTGCTTTCGCGTTGTCCACGCTCTAAAACACGTGCGTAATCAGTCCAATGGAAAGTGCGGTGCATATTCTGCGCATACTCTGCGCTGCACTCATTGCACCATGCACATTGTGCTCGCATGTCTATGTGAACTATCTGCTCCCAGAGAGCACTCCTCGAGGGAGGTGCTCTCACTCCTCGTAGTTCTGGCCCCGCTCCCGCTGAGGCGGAGCGGCACACTGGTTCCTGGGGCTCGCAGATGGACCTGGAAGAGGGATTCAAGCTGGGCTTGTCCCTTTCTCCTTTCTCACCTGCCTGTTCCAGCACTCGCTCGCAAGTTGGAAGCAAGCCTTTTGGCAGTTTCTTCACCTTGTGATGAGAGCATTCAGCTCTGCCTCCCTTCCTCCGAGGAGGGGGGGTGCTCTGAGAGCTAGGCTTTGAGGAGCTATTAGAGGTTGTGACCCGCGCCGTAGCCAAACTTACTGCAACCTACGTCACAACCTCTGCGTCTTGGTCTGCCCTTCTTTCTGGACCTGCACACCGAGGTGTCCAGATCCTGGGCTAAGCCATATTCGGCCCGCCTCTTTAGTTTAAATCCTCATTGTACTTCAATGTTGTGGGACTGAAAGAGTGTGGTTAGGGGTTGACGACCCGGGTTGTAGAGACACTGGCTATCTCTCTCTGGGTTGCATTGTCCCTTAAGACCCTGACATGGCCCACCAAGCCTCTTCGTAACATGTCTGCGCTGGTGGGTAGGGCTTATGCCTCAGCAGGTCAAGCCGCTGCATGCCTGCACACCATGGTGGTGTTATCAGGCTGATCAGGTATCAACCATATCAGGTTGACCTGCTGCGAGAGTAGACGTGGGTGGATTTGGCTCTCAGGGCCACAAAAGAGACCGCTGTGGCAGTCTACAGCCTCCTCCATTTCCACCCGGTGTTATAACGAACCTGGAGAACTTGCGGCCTCCTTCAAGGCTCCTAGAGCTGCACCAGAGCATAGCCCCGGCTTTAGGCCTACCAGAGGTCAGTCTCAAGAGACTGATACCCTTAAGAGACTCCCTGTTAGCCAGGAAGTTCCTAAGGTTCGCTTTTGGGGCCAAAGTGTACCAATATCGGATCCTTCAATTTGGTTTTGCCCTCTCACCCCGCACCTTCACTAAGTGTGTGTCCTATGAGTCCTCTGGTCACCCCGCTCCTCTCGGCATCAGAGCGCACTAAACACGGATTCTGGCATCCTCTAAGGCTTGGTCCTCTGGAGTTTCCCTCCATGACATCTGCGATGCTGCGGGCCGGTCCACCCCGATGACCTTTGTCAGGTTTTATAACCTTGACCTCAGTGCCACTCCTGCCCCTCTGTCCTTCGATCTAGCTGTGCTCTTACACACTAGCCAGGGACTGGTCAGTCTGGCAGTATTGGACACTCGTTCCAAAAGCTTTTTGATGCAGCTCGAGTTCCCTTTCAGGACGTAACCTGGTTCCCTGGGGGAACGAGACGATGTGTCTCCATGCCACACTGCCAGCATCCCTGCAGAACTTCCTTCTTCTTTTAGAAGCTTCACTCCATGTGCTTTTATAGCATCCTGGCCATGATGTCACCCTGCCGGTGACACTGCGCTTTCTATTGGACTGATTACACACGTGATTCAGAGTGTGGACAGCGTGGAAGCATTCCCAAAGCATTCCCGGCAGGGTATGCTGGCAGTGTGGCCTGGAGACACATCGTCTCATTCCCTCAGGGAACCAGGGTTACATATGTAACCTGGAGACGAACACAAAAACAAAAAACTATAATAAATATCTAAAATATACTACAAAAATGTGTTCCTATAAAATAATGCTGAATCAATAATACAATGAACAAATTAGCACTTTCAAACAGACAGTTAGAAGTAAACTTTTCTACAATTTCTCGTAGTCCCACAGACTTTTATGTACTCCATTTGTCTGGTGTTTTATATAATGTCACAAGCCTGAGATGAAAATTTTGGTGCCAGAAAAAAATACACTACTATAAACACTTCTGTGATAAGAAGCAAGGCAAGGTGAAGTATTACTGAACTGTAAGGATTATGCAAAAGGCCAATCCAAAAAAAAAAAAACAATGTACTTCTATGAACCACTTCACAAGTTCACGTGTTTCATGTTTTTCACATTCACAGATATGATTGTAACACTTGTAAATATCCTCACAGTTCAATGCAATCTTTGTCTTTTGTTGTCTTTAACTGTTTTCTTTTGCCATCAGATTTGGTCATGCTTATGTTCAGTTTTATGTTACATGTTATTTAATATTTTCTTTGTCTTTGTTTTTGAGATTTTTGTAAAATTTTTCTCAGTTTATACTTTTGCTCATTATTGAAAATTTTCTGCACTTACATCAGTCCTCGCGTTCCTTATTATTGCATGACACAAATACAGTCGAGACTTCAAGGAAGTACAAAATGCTCAAATTATGTTCCAGCAAACTGAATGATCTTGCAGAATGTTTTGCAATTATTTAATCATTCAATTTTGCAGCACTATGTGCATTTTTTAAAGTGTGACTTTATTTGAAGTCACTACGACTTAGCTCAGCCGCATTACACCTTTTCCCATTGATAAAGCTAACAGCATGCTGAAGAGTAAGCATTGAGATCATATCCGAGTTAATCCTGCTTGTACTGATTAAACTGAAATGTTACACAACAGGAGGAATGGAGCTGAAGTGTATTTGCCCGGGTGTAAAAAAAAAAAAATAATAATAATAATATATATATATAAATATATATATATATATATATATATATATA
>JAAIIK010000101.1:7022697-7064966 GCA_014706435.1 Silurus glanis | reverse complement strand
GGATTACCGCTCCGTGGATCATCTCCGTTCGGTGGATCACCCCCATTCCATGGATCATCTCCGTTCCGTGGATCATCTCCGTTATGTGGATCATCTCTGTCTTTCAGACTCACTCCGCATTACAGTTCATAACTCTATCTGTCTCTGGTGTTGTTTCGTTTAACAATAAACATGATAGAGTTACTCCAGTTGTCTCCGCGTGGTCCTGACACACACGTGTAAAATTCGCAGAACAATTCATATTATTAAAAAGAAGGCAATTATGTCAACACAATCATTTATACATACATATATACATGGGTAGTGTCCCAAACCGCATATGAATACACTAAATAGTATGTACACCAGTGAATATTTGTATTTTGTATTTTGTCTGTTGTGTAGAGAAAGGCATGATTTACAAGGTATTTTCTAGTGATTAGCTTGCAATAGGATTCTCTTCCAGACAGTGTCTTCAAATTCTATAAAAACCTAAATCCTATATCCAGGAGCTTTAATGATACAGATATCTAGCTATAGATCATAGGTGTGAATATCGGGTTTGGCAATACGTGGCAACTCCTACCTCTCTCATAACACTTGCCATCACAATTGCCACTTCCCTTCTACATACCTGAGCATATAATGCAAATATAATTAATCAGAATGTAACTACAGTGTCAAAACTGAAATGTATAACAGAGTTGTAAAAGAAAAAAAAAAAAAGAGAAAAAAATACATTATTCATGTGTGGATTCAGACAACCAGCCCACGACTGCAAGAAATCGAGACACGCCTCTGCATGTGCAAGAGCCCCTTAGAAAAGAAATCATAATGTCTGACTTGCAGGGCATTCACTGCAGATGATTGAATGTGGATGAAAATAGCAGGATGGATGTTTTCTGTGTAACACGCAATGAAAAAATACCATTCCCATAATATAGTACATGCAAAGATCATTTCAGAATTATGTATGCTAGCATGCATATGGCGGAAAAAATGAAGAATGAAATGAATTTTTATTTTTTTTAGTTATTCATCATACAGCATGTTATACTATTGCCATTAATTCAGTTTACTTGCAAAAAAAAAAAAAGGAATATATAAGAGAAGTGACAAGTCTGTAAAGCCTTAAGCTGGTGGTAGAGGTATGTGTCAAATGTACTTTTTTTTCTTCAGAAGATCAGTTATATATGTAGTGAAACTGTTATAATAGCTTGATTTTTTTCCTTAAGGTGAGACACTCTAACTATTGGCAGAAAAAGATAAGCATTCAATAGTTTCTTAGTGATCAGCATTAGCTGCCATAACAGCCAGCAAACCTTGAAGCTAAGTAGCCAGTTTTATTACTAATCTTGCTCTTAGCTATCATGAGAACCCCAGTGTTGTACCAACTAATTGGATGCTAATTAGCTATTGTTAGATACACTGTATGTAGCAAAAGATTAATGACAGTAATGAATATTAGGTGTTTTTCCATCATATCTGTTAAAGGTTACATTTTTAGATCAATAACTTGAAGCTGGCTGATGCTGAAAAGGTCATCTTGTGATTTTACAAATAAATAATTATAGAGAAATGCAGCAATGTACCGTAGTTAATAGAACATAGACAGGAGATGGTGAGAATTGTAAAAAATATACAAAATTAAGTCTGGAAACTTTAAAAACAGACCTAAGTGCTGTTATTTCAACCTCTGGTTGCTTACGAATCTTTTGACTGATAATGTGATTGGATTAATCAGAAGAATGGTGCATGGGCAGGGCTGCTGACATTAATCATTTGTAGTATCTATATAATGTTTTCCGCTGATGGATGGTTTCTTATCTCAGAACTATTGCATTTATGATATGCCTAAATTCAACTCTCTTCTCAAAACTGAGACTAGACCATAATGTGTTTTCAGTCCAAAGTAGAATATAATAAATAAATTAAGTCTAATAAGCACTGTCTGAGATTTTAATGGCAGCTGTCAACCCTGCTTCATCATATTATCAAAGATTTTTTCCCCTCCTTTATGCTAGTCAGATTTGTCTGATATGGAAAGCACCAACAAAGCTTTTATTAAAACTGTATAAAAAAAAAGGGCATAGAAAACATTATAAGATTTATTTTTATAAGTTACATATTATTTGTAAGTACAGCGGCTTTGCTCTTCTGTGACATATAATATAAGCCTGGTTTTAATTGCTTTGTGCTCATGTGTGTCTTTGACTTTAACAAAAAATGAGTGCTATGATGTTCTAATTAGCTTAGAAAGAAAAAGTTTGTTTGTTAAAGGAAATGTTTGTATTTAGGCTAGAAATTCACATCCCGATGCATGGGAAATAGAAAGGAAGACAAAGAGATGGAATAAGAAAGTTCAGGAAAGCATAAGGAGAAAGAGGCTGTCAAAACAGAATTGGGATCGACAGAGAGATGAGAAAAGTAGGCAGGAGTACAAGGAGATGCGGCAGCAGGTAAAGAGGGATGTGGCGAAAGCTTGTATGAGAAGCTGTATGTGAATTTGGACACTAAGGAAGAAGAAATGGATTTGTACCGATTGGCCAGGCAGAGGGACGGAGCTGGGAAGGATGTGCTGCAAGTTAGAGCAATAAAGGATGGAGATGTAAATGTGTTGACTAGTGAGGAGAGTGTGTTGAGAAGATGGAGGAAGTATTTTGAGCAGCTGATGAATGAGAAAAATGAGAGAGAGAGAAGGGTGGATGATGTGGAGATTGTGAAGCAGGAAGTGGATAGGATTAGTAAGGAGGAAGTAGGAGCAGCAATTAAGAGGATGAAGAGTGGAAAGTTGGTTGGACCAGTCATATCATATACTTTTTTTTAAGAATAAGGGAGATGTGCAGTCCTGCAGTAACTACAGGGGAATAAAGTTGATCAGCCACACCATGAAGTTATGGGAAAGAGTAGTGGAAGCCAGGCTGATAGAAGAGGTGACCATCTGTGAGCAACAGTATGGCTTCATGCCGAGCACTACAGATGCATTATTTGCTTTGAAAATGTTAATGGAGAAGTATAGAGAAGGTCAGAAGGAGTTGCATTGTGTGTTTGTGGATTTAGAGAAAGCGTATGACAGGGTGCCGAGAGAGTAGTTGTGGTATTGTATGAGGAAGTCGGGTGTGTCAGAGAAGTATGTGAGGGTGGTGTAGGACATGTATGAAGACAGTGTGACAGCAGTGAAGTGTGTAGTAGAAACAACAGACTGGTTTATGGTGGAGGTTGGATTGCATCAAGGATCATCTCTAAGCCCTTTCCTGTTTGCAGTGGTGATGGACAGGTCTATGATGTTTGCGGATGATATTGTGATTTGTGGTGAGAGTAGGGAGCAGGTTGAGAAGAGCCTGGAGTATATAGGTAGGAGAATGCTGAGGATGGAGCCACCAGGAAGAAGGAATAGAAAAAGACCAAGAAGGAGGTGTATAGATGTGGTGAGGGAAGACATGCAGGTAGTTGGTTTGAAAGAGGCTGATGTAAAGGACTGATGTAAAGGGGGTATGGAGACGGATGATCCGCTGTGGCGACCTCGATGGGAGCAGCCGACAAAAGAAGAAGATTTGCACCTTGATGCATAGTCAACGATACGAATCATTTAAAGATACATAAGAAGCAGCTACCGATGTGATATGATACGATTCATCCCTATTACGATGCAGTGCAATCCGATTTTGATTTGATTCAACAAAATGCGTTTCAATGCAGTACGATGCAATGGAAAAAATATGACGCTATGCAATTCAATATAGTACAGAAAGTTTGTTTTTATTTATTTGGTTCAGACAGACACGTCTTCTTCTTTCGTCTGCTTACATTAGGGGTCACCAGAGCGGATCATCTGTCTCCATGCTACTCTGTCTTCAACATCTGCTTCTTTTAAAGCAACTACCTACATGTCTTCCTTAACCACATCCATAAACCTCCTTTTTAGCCTTCCTTGTTTCCTTCTTCTTGGTGGCTCCATCCTCAGCATTCTCCCACTGATATACACCATGTCCCTCTTCAGCGCATGGTTCAGACAGACACCACAACATAAATTTACTTAAGTGCCTTCTAAATTTGAAAGCATGGCCCTTTCAGAGAGAGAGACAGAGAGAGAGGGAGAGAGAGAGAGAGAGAGAGAGAGAGAGAGAGAGAGAGAGATTGTGTGTATGTGTGTGTGCGTGCATGTGTGCATGTGTGCAGTGCCACTATATAGTAAAAGTTATCAATAAAGAGATTTTATCTCAACACCTTCCTCCAATTTTTCTTCTATCCTGATCCCTCAAAATCTCTACAGTCACAAACATCCCTTATACTGCATGTAGTATGTCTGTGGGGATTTTGACAGCTACACCTCAGATCAGTGTTGAATGACTGATTTAATTGTTTAATCACAAATGCATGGTTAATATTTTTGACAAGAGCATACAAGTTCAACGAGGAATGCCCTTTAGGATTTCTTTTTAAACCTATAGCAACAAAAGCATCTATATGTGAAACTGGTAGTTATGAAATTGTTGACATGGGTGAACAAAAGAGTGGGTGATTATTTAAATATTCTGTACCTGGGGGCCTGCACCATGAAAACAAACAACTTGCTGCACCATGTGGTTCATGGACAGGGCAGAGATAGAGGTTTGCGCCAGGATGTGTTGTCATAAGAGTGGCCAAATGACAAAAACATATTTCCTTATTACCATTACAGTCATTACATGGGCAGTGCTTAGTGGTAAGGAGCTGACTGTCTGTGGCATCATAGTGTGTTGGCCATCGCAAAGCAGGTGTTTAGTTGCACTACTGTGATTCTAATACAGTTCTATTGACGTTTGTATTTTTGTTTATGTTTAGTCTTGTTTTAGTTTTTTTTTAACTATGAAATTGCCTTAAATTGGCTTACTTGAGCTGAATTCCATTTCAAGAAAAACACACACAAGTTCAAGGTCAGAATCATGCATAATTAAGACATGCTTGTGTTTTTATCAGACTTTGCCCGGTATGCACATCTCACATACAACTGACTGAGTAGTACATAAGAATTCAGTTACATCAGAGGTCTCCTATCGATATACCCCATGTCCCTCCTCTGCACCATCTCAATCTCGCTCCCTCATCTTGTCTCCAAAAAACGTCCTACATGCGCTGTCCCTCTAATGAACTCATTTTTATTCCTGTCCATCCTCGTCACTCCCAACGAAAACCTTAAGATCTTCAGCTTTGCTACCTCCAGCTCCATCTCCTGTCTTTTACTCAATGCCACTGTCTCTAAACCATACAACATCGCAGGTCTCATCACAGTCCTATAAACTTGCAGACACCCTTCTATCATAAATCACTGCTGCCACTCTTCTCCATCCAGTCCACCCTGCCTGCACTTTGTCCTACTCCTACTTACTTTTATTCCCCTTCTCTCCAGCATGTACCTCCAGCTCTCCAGGCTCTTCTCAACCTGCTCCCTACTCTCACCACAAATCAGAATATCATCCGCAAACATCATGGTCCACGGAGACTCCTGTCTAACCTCGTCCGTCAACCTGTCCATCACCACTGCAAACAGAAAGGGGCTCAGAGCGGATCCTTGATGCAATCCAACCTCCACCTTAAACCAGTCTGTCGTTCCTACTGAACACTTCATTGCTGTCACACTGTCCTCATACATGTCCTGCACCACCCTCACATACTTCTCTGACACACTTGACTTCCTCATACAATACCACAACTCCTCTCTCGGCACCATGTCATTACACAATGCAAGCAAACTTTTATGATTGTAATCAAATATTTGCTAAAGTACTCTCTAAATCACTTTTATATCAACACAGTTACATTAGCAATTGAAATATCTAACCAAACAGCAATATGAGTTTTTACTAAGGATGTATTGCACACGATACAATCTCATACATTGCTCATTAAATCATATTCAGAAAAAATACTCTAATACCAACATCACATACTGTTTGAAAAGCCTAGTTCATGCTGCTGCATTAATGAACAGAGGACAGGAAACGACAAGAGTCTGGATATAATTCACATTTAATAATACGAAAATGGAGAAGAAGAAGAAGAAGTTATAAGTCAACAGTTATAATGAGGGTACCTTATTTATCTGAATTCCATCTGAATTGTTATTTCAGTACGATCTAATGATGAATTAACTAATGTACTAATCAGAAACTAATAAAAGCATAATCCATAACTAAGGCTGGAGTCATGATGATTCAAGTGTAAATAATGGCCACCTTAACTAAAGCTTAAAACATTTGTTAATTAGTGCATTATTTAACACCTTAATTTGCACCTACATAACAATATATTAGCTCCTGATTAAAACATTAGTCAATTCACCATTTTTTATTTTATGATGAATTAACCTTTAATATAGACATTAGTAGACATTAGTACATGCTGAATCAGGTACTCATTATAAATTATAAATATAATAATAATAATCATAATAATAATAATAATAATAATAATAATAATAATAATAATAATAATAATAATAATAATAATAATTAGAGGTAAAATCTTTGCAAAACGTTTAAAGGTTAAATTTAAGCACCACTGATTGACTAATACTTTGCAGGTTGGTCATTATGGTATCAGATTTCAAAATTGTTTCATAGAGCTCCAAAAAAAGTGAATCTATACTCAGTCTGAAAAAAATGCATCCCCCATTTTCTTGCAAAAAAACAAAACAAAATCTTGCTCTAAATACAACTGCCACCAATCTAATAGACAAAGCATCATGTTGTAAACTGCCTCAGTCAATGGCTACATATTTCCTTTTGAAAAACAGTACTGATTGCAAAATTATATCATTAGGACTTAATATTAGAAAGGATTTGTACCGAACAAAGAAACAGCGAATCAAGAATTATGTGTTGGCATATGTCTCATAGTCATATTCATGGTGTCAGAAATTATAATAATTCATTTGGAAGACTCTTTTCATTTATTTACTCATCTGAAGATTTCTACTTCGGGGAAGTTGATGCATGATGTCATTTTAGCATTTACCAGATTATTCAGTGGTTGTATGACCATCATATGGTATTTTAAATCAGATTAAAGTCATTATTGGATGTCATTTGATTTAATAGATATACACTATTAAGCTGTATCTTTACTTTCATTAAATCTGTGCATGTGCATATACTGTACGGGTTGCCCCTGACTTACGAAATTAATAGGGACCGGAAAATTGTTCGTAAGTCGATTATTCGTAAGTCGAGAAGAGTGAGATTTACGTGTCTCATTCCCACAATGCATGCCTGCCAGGAATTCTTCTTTCGTCCAGTCTGAATAGCGCCTACGGATTTTTAAAGTTTTCTTGAATATATATTTTTATTTTGGTGGTTGAGTGCATATCTCAGAAAGTCCGTGAGTCGGGCGTTCGTAAGTCAGGGGGCTGACTGTATATAGCCAGACACAGAAGGGAAAATAAATGGGAAAACTGAACACCACAGAGTTCAAACAAACCTATACAAAAGCCACAGAATGTCTACCAAAAAGCATTTTCTTGAGGAAATATTTACCAACTTTACTGCTTTAAATCTTTTGAATATATCTTCCCATTTAGAAGAACTGATAAAGCTTTGCAGACGAGTGAATAACAAGTATAAAACAAAAATCCAGTCATTTTGATTCACTATTGTTAGCTATTCAGACAAGCACATTCATAAATGCTGAATTTTACAACAATTGCTGTGTCCTCGTTATAAAAGCAATAAAGCTTTTCTCTTTTGTACGGTCTACTTTCTCTGTTTTGTTAATAAACAGGTTTCGGGAAGACATTAGCGGCATGTCGTAAAAAACAGAATTGGTGGTAAGTTTCCTCCACAGGAGCGCATTTTCTCCCTTATCACATCACTGCAATACAAGCGCACAGATATATACATACACACACACACACACAGATCTGAAAATAGTTTATTGTTCGGATTTTAAATTACACTGCTTTTATAATGGACTCGCGGAGAATCGGGACTTCGAAAAATTCGCTCATCATTCACTTTATTAGGAACAAGCGCACACATGAACATTTATGCAGATTCTTTAATCACCCAATCATATACAGTAGCTAGTGTTCCACATAAGATCCTAGATACAGTTTAATGACTAAAATGCTCATTTGGTATCTTGTGTCTGTCATACTTATATGAGATTCAAATGAAATTACATTAAAAAAAGGCAAAAAAATAAAAACTGTCATCTGAGTGGTAAAATGCATTAATAATACATTAATTATATACATTACTAGCTGAAAGTACCCGTGCTTCGCTACGGAAGGCAGAACGCTAAGCAATATGGCAATAAGCAGTAAGCACTGAGCAGGACTGGATGATCAGAGATCAGAACGTAACGTCAACAAATAACGTACTACCCGTTTGTAGTACCGATACAGGGCAAACTACTTTGAAAATAATTTTTATCGTGCATCTAACATGTAATAAGAAACAATGTAGTAAGTTTCATTAGGATCCGTACTGTTATTTCGAAGAGTTTACAATGCGTGAGAAATCGCGTTTTTCGCGAGTTAGCCGCGATCCAGGGCGAATTTTTCAAAACCCTTTCTTAGTGAGCACCTAAGACCCAAGAGGAAGGTATGTTCCAAATTTCATTGTAATCCGTTCAGTGGTTTTTGAGATTTCGTGATGAGTGAGTGAGTCAGTCAGTGGTATTTGAGCTTTATATATATATAGATCTACAACAGTATATACATAAATAGATGGTGTGTGTTTACATTTAATTTTGTTCACATGTAATTTTCTAGAATGAAAATTACTGGAATGAGAAAGAAAAAAGCATTAAAGGAATTCTTTGCCAATGATTTAACACAGGCAATTTCTTTAATGAACAGAATTCTTTGGTGTCAGATTTAAAATTTTCTTCTTCGATAATAATTTTTTTATGAATGCTTTGCTTTAGTTTAAATTGATGCTTTCAAAGTTTTATTTGATGTTCCGCAGGTTTATGTTCGCCATTTCTGCACAAACCATTCATTGCAGGTGGGCTTAACAGCACTTTGCTCTCATTGACTAGTGAGATTTGGATCAACAGCTTTATGATTGATCAACAGCTGGAAGTAAAGGTTTACTTAATATATTGGCTTGTAATTAATATTTGAGGTGTAGGATGGGTTTTTTTTTCCGAGGGGAATTATGTTAGATTTTTGGCAATGATTTTATTGTTTCAGAGTGCTGTTCTTCTTTCTAATTATGTATTTTTGTGAGTTTTTTGAAATACTGAAAAAACTTTTGCCAATTCTGTTGGCACAAATAAAATTTAATTTGTTAGTGTGAAGTAACATACACATGTATGACAGGACATGTGGTTTCTCATCCGAACACTGCATCACATTGCCAGTCTTCCCATCTACATGAGGTTAAAGAAAACGTGACTTATCAGGCCTGACCACCTTCTTTCTTTGCTAAATGGTCCAATTCTCATGTCCATTGTAGTTGCTTTCAGCAGTGAGCAGCAGTCAGCATGGGCATTTTGATTGCTTTGTGGCTGTGCAACCTCATACACACAATGTGTGTTCTTACACCATTCTATCAAAGCCAGTATTAACTTATTCAGCAATTTGTGCTCCAGTAGCTTATCTGTAAGATGGGACCAGACATTCGCTGGAACTGTAGATTTAATGTTTGGGCTGATCGGTGTGCATAGTATAGCTATATAGAAACAAGTATTCACATTTTCAAGGTCACAAGATGATGTTTTCCAGAGTGAAACATACAAGAGTTTTGTAGTCCCCATCAAAAGCAGAGCTTCATGCTGAATGTGACATTTATAGTGAAATATATAATATGAGAAGAAAGCAGTTTTCCCAGAATTCCTAAAAACATTATTTTTCTCTTAAATACTGTACATACTGATTCTTTAGAATATTAAGTTATATTTTCACTGGGTAGCTTACCCCGTTCTGCCTTATGCTAGGACTTTGTGAAACATCACAATTGTCCTAATAATATACTATTTTGTGATCATTGTGTATTTTCTTTGTTATACCCTCCTGAGACCCGAGCTTTGGTTTGGCTCGCATGGTAGATTTCTGCTAGCTATTTGGGGTTAGGAGGAACCAATTAATATAATAACCAGATATTAATTTTGAACATGAATCTCTTTTTGAAGAAATAATCTCCACATATGTGGACACTCGGTCTGTATCCACAGAAAACCATCAAGGCACCATTGTGTAACAAAGTTAAAATCTCTTTTATTTACAGCCTGAGCATTGTGCCTGAACATTTTTCATTGTTACTGTTTCGCATATATATATATATATATATATAACAGTTTCAACTTCTGAAAATGGATATGGGGAAAAAAAAAAAAAAAAAAAAATTAACAAGCTATCATATAAAAAAAATTCTTCATAACTGTACAAGTCAGGAACAGCTGCTTCTCCATAAGTCGATTTACAGCTTTGATGGATGTAAAGAACACACTTTTGTACAAGGATTTAGAGCTTGTGACAGATGATCAATGACCAAGCCTCCCAAACCAGGTTCACCTGGTTCCTCAACCTGTGCAATCAGTGCATCTGCACCCTTACATAATTCAAAGTCAAGCATGATGCCTTGTGCTGAAGCACAAACAAAGTTTTCATGCCAACAGGATTGGGCTTCTTTGGTAGATATTGTCTACAAGGACAGGCTTCTGTAAATGGTATGATTTGCGCATCAATAGAAACACTCTCAGGTCTTGCCTGAGACATGCAGCCTTTTAAAATGCGGTCAAGAAAAGGCCTCACCTTTCAGTGCCCGGGGGGGTGAGGAGTGGCTGGAGCGGGAGAAGGAGCGGGGCTTTAACGCCATGCTCCGATGCCTCAGGTCCCGACAGGCAGGCTGGATCTGCCACGATCGCCATCGGCTCTCGTAGGGGTCAGGGTCTTCCTGCCGCAGGGCCAACGAGTCTCCCTCACTTACGAGTCGTTATGAGGGTCCGGCGGGAAATCTTCCGCATCTGCCGTCTTTTGCCTGTAGTGAGAGAAATAAGGGAGAGAGCCACTATTAGTCGTCACAGTGCATAGATGTATATTTTATATATACTGTTGTAAACAATTGTAAATTGGTTTTCTGAAAATTTTTTTACAAACAGTTATAATTTTTACATTTGTACATTTTCAAAGAAACAAAGTCCCATTGTGGACCTCAAGTTTAGCATCATAGTAAACCGTTACGGTTACAAAAATGTGTCAAATTTGCATGCCATATTAATCATACAAAACTATTATGCATGACTTGATTTATAATGGTTTTATAGCCAGCATATATGTATGTGAATTTAGAAACATATTTTGTGAGTATTTGGTAGATGACAGGGAATATTATAAAATAAATAAATCACCTTCAATCAGAAAACAGAAACCTCAAAACATACATTAGTTCTCCGAATCTATGAACAGCTTTTGTATTTAAAAAACTCTCAAACCCCAAAGTGATTGAATTACTATACATTTTTTAAACAAACAGACACCCAATAGTTACAGGTCCAAGCTAATTTGTGCGTATTAAATTAGCAAAAAAACAGTTTGTGTGATTACCAGTATTACATAAGATAATGTATAACATATTTTGTATGAAAATAAATTACACAAGAACAGAGCCCCTTCATAAATTACATAATTTTTCTTATATAAGTTATTGTCATATATCAACTCACCTCTGTCAGAATGGTTTATGAACTTTTCATAATTGGTCCCCTCTGGAGAGATTTTTATTTTTGTGTGTACTATATCTGACAAATTCAGCTTTTTATATATATATTTCTTAAAATGTAAATAGTGTGAAAGGAGTAGTCAATATAAACCCTGACCAGACAAATACTAAGGATAAATGAATGGACTCTGTATTATGTATTTTATTGTTAAAGCACATGTTTGTATGTCTGTCTGTCTTGTTTGTTTGTTTGTTTGTTTGTTTGTTTGTTTGCAATCCTTTTAAAAAAACTAAAAACTTCAACTATTGTTTATTATTTGTTGGACATTGTTACCTCCCAGTCTAGGGTTGGGGAACACAGTGTGATTAAAAGCACAGGGTGGTGGATATTAGGTGAATGGGAGTGTATTTGGTATATGATTAATGAAGAGTGGAAACACAAACACCGGGGTATCTTAAAAAATTTGATATATTGTAAGATGCACAGCACCGGGATGGACTTCAGGGTGGACCAAGGCCAAAATAATAAACAAAAACACTCTTTTTACAAACACTAAACCACTTACAAACAAACCCAAAAGAAAGACAACACACTTCCCTAACTCCCTCACCAAAAACGAGGCAGAAACCCATACCCAACAGAAATGGCAGCCCTACTACCAGTGAACAAAACAACACACATACATACATATATTTACAAATGTATAAGTCAGTGAGTATTTACAGTAAACTAATCAAACTTCAAACAGGACAAGGGCAAACTCTGGGTCAGTAACAGGTAAGCACAAAACACGGAACAGAATAACACCAGAATGAAGCGAGATCTCCTGATCCTGATCTCAGCTTCCGACTCTACTTTATAGATCACCTCCTGCTGACATCATCCAAAGGGAAGTGGGTGCGGCTTTAGTTTACTAGAGTGCAGGGAAGGCCTGGAATAGAGTCTCGGGATGGCATCTGCACACAAACCACACATCGCATACAACTACAATACAACCCGCAAAATACTGTCCATCTTTCCATCTGTCTGTCTGTCTGTTTTTTTGTTTGTTTCTTTGTTTGTTGGTTGGTTTGCAATCTTCAAAAAAAAATACTTTGACTACTGTTAATTATTTGTTGAACCCCATGGGATCACAGTCCTGAGGGACTGCTAATACTGCTAACTAGTAAGCATTGTAAAATGAGATTACAATAACAATAGCAACAATAACATTTATATGTGTATGTTGAACATTCAATTCCAGACTTAGGATCTCCACTTCCTATAATAACCTCCTCTCCAATTTTAGAACATGACTGTGGGTTTTTGTATCCATTCAGCGCCAAGAACGTCAGCGAAGTCAGTGACGCAAGAAGACCTAGATCACAGTCAACATTCTAATTAATCCAAAAAGTAATAATTAGGGCTGAGGCTGGGGAATCTATGCAGGTCATTTAAATTCTTCTATGCCAACCTTGGCAAACTATATCTTTTTGGACCTCAGTGCACAGGGATATTTTGATACTGGTACAAATTTAAGCTATGCCTCTTAGTTCTAGGAAATCATCAATTTTGTACTTCCAAATATGTGGTAACTGTTTAGCAAGGCCAACATGAGTGTGAAGTTGTCCACGTACATTACGTACATTAGGCTTATTAAGTTATGAAATGTTTGTAAATGCTTTATACATTTGTTACTTAACTCATCATCAAGTGTTGCCAAAAAAAAGGAAAGGGCAAAAACCAGGCTTAGAATGATGTAGTTAGCTAGAAGGAATAGCAAGTGAAGGGGAGGGTGTTAAAAGAGATGCATTTACAAGCACAAATTTATGAAGATGATGTAAATACCAGTAACACAAACACACACACACACATACACAAACACTGAATTTAAGAAGCAGAGATAAAGCAAAATAATTTAATAAAGACTGCAGAAAGCACAAAAAACGAGGCGCTAAAAGGAGTAAATGAAGTGTATAGATGGTATGTGTGTGCTCAAGGGACTCCAATCCACAAAGTTTACTCTTAAAGTCAGAACAAAATGTGTTCAAACAGCTTCACCACGAGTGTATGATTGAGAAAGACAAAATAGACAAAGTCGGAGCGTGATATAGAGATCAAATGTTTTATGTGTTCTCTTTTCTTGGTTTTATTGTAGTGACATTGTGCAGTAAACAGTATATTCATATTGTTTTGGTCCAATGATTTATTATTGGGCAATTAAACAATTACTTGGTTTAGGAAAAAAGTTGATACACATTATTGCATGATAATAACAGAAATAGAAGCACCATATGAGACAGCAAAGAGCTACACAATATCAAGCAGGTAGTATTCATTGTATGGCTAATCAGTCTATTTACATTAAATGGACAAAAGTTTGTGGATTTTTGAAAATGCTACTGCACATTTAGTCCTTGTTTGCTGTAATAATAATCTCCACACTTATTCCACTAGATTTCAGAGTGTGCCTGTGGAGGTTTGTGCTTAGTAAAGGTCAACATTCAAATTCATCCCAGAGTTGTTCAATAAGTGTGAGGCCAGAACTCAATAGCAGGCCACTCAAGATCTTCCATTACACATGTAAACAATATCTTCATGGAGCTCAGTTTGTGCACAGGGGCATTTTCATGCTGGAACAGGATTGGGTCTCCTATTTCAAGTAAAAAAAAAAAATTTAATGGTACCACATTGTGTAAAATTGTGTGCCTCCAACTTTGTGGTAACATTTTGGGGAAGAACCAAATACGGCTGGAAAAGTCAGGTGTCCCAATACTATTTTGTCCATATAATGGGGAGGGTTGCGTTAGGAAGGGCATCCAGTGTTAAAAACATGTGCCAAAAATCAAACATGCGGATGGTCCGCTGTGGCGACCCCTAACGGGAGAAGCCGAAAGAAAGTTTTAGGGTCCCTGGTGGTCTAGTGGTTAGGATGTGGCGCTCTCACCCCTGCGGCCCGGGTTCGATCCCCGGTCAGGGAACCAACCCCAGCCACTCTTAGTGCCGGTTCCAAGCCTGGATAAATGGGGAGGGTTGCGTTAGGAAGGGCATTCAGCGTAAAAACATGTGCCAAATCAAAAATGCGGATGATCTGCTGTGGCAACCCCTAATGGGAGAAGCCGAAAGAAAGTGTGTGCACTGTAATTCTGAAGTCATAAATATAGTATATTAAAAAAAAATAACATGTTCCAAGTTTTCTAAAATTCTCATAAGATTTTGCTTTCCAGAGATGGCTTTGGTAGCTTCAGGATTCAAACAACACTTTTCCCTTGCACATACCTCTTGTCCTTATTACACTCCCCCACAGCTGCAGTAACAGTCAGTGTAGGAAAGAAATTTAAATTATTTGTTTCTATCGAATCCAAACATGATCTTAGGTCTTTCACCCGGAGCTACCAACTTTGTTTGCCCTGCGGCTAGCAGAAAAGAGTGTAGGTGTTTATAGCATCCCCTTCCAGAAGGCCTTTTTAAAAGTTCAGTCTGGTGTCATTACAAGCGAGAGACCTGATATACAGCAGTCTCTGGGCAGTCCCACTTTTACTAGCTCTAATAATAAAAAAATAGGGTATCAGTCTCCGAAGCAATAAGTTTTTACACAAGTTGCCAACTCTAAATACAACCTACTGTTATAACACAACCACTTTCAGCAGACTGACAAGCTGATGCACTTTCCACTAATACTTTATTTATTTGCAGTGAACCAAACCTGATATGACCAACCTGCTCTGAAACTGAATAATGTGCTCACAGATTTTCCAAATTTACAGTATATCTGCAAAATGAGTAGAATATGAGTATTAAATAGAAATGCAGAGTACATTACAAATCAGTAATGTACATAAAGTGTGAGAGTGCATGGTAGTGCAAATATAAGTAAATAAAGAATTTACTTTATAACTTTTGTACAATATACAGCAGCAATAGGGTGTGTAACATATGCGGATGATGTGATGACTGACTGTTCTGATAATGCAGTGCTTATAGAAATGAATTGAGGTCAGTTGTTAATAAGGGTGATTGCCTGGGGAAAGAAACTGTTCCTGTGTCCGGCAGTTTTGGTGAACAAAGTTCTTTAGCGCCTGCCAGAAGATGGGAGTTAAAAGAGGTTGTGTCCTGTGTTTCTGCCCGTTTTTTGGTTCTTGTATAGTACAAGTCCTGGAGAGTGGGCAGGGGAGCACCAATGATTTTTTTTCTGCTGTTTTAACTGTTAGTTGTGATGCTGTTAATGTGATGTGATTTTGACAACCCAGTCCCATAAACAAAATGTTCACACATGCAACATAATTTCAGCATAGAAATAAATTCTGTCACAAGAATATGATGTATAGGAATATATATATATATATATATATATATATATAAACTTTTAATCAAATGGTCTGTATGAAATGTTCTACAGCAATGTGTTTAAACCAAATTAACCTCCATCACTAAGCTCTTTAAATACAATGAATATACATTTGATTATTTATTTTATCTCTTTTTTTAACATGAGCATTGCCCACTTCTTGTAAAAGTTTGTGCTTTTCATGACAAATTTTAGACCTACGGTACAAAGCCCTGGAATAGTGTTCTCTTCCCAGCCAATGCAATCAGTTTTGGAAGTCACATGGTATGGTTGCTATCTGATAAAATATATTGCTGCAGAACATTTCATATAGAGCCTTCGATTTAAAGTTTTATACGTTGTTATACAACGTGTGATTTTGGCATCACATTGATACTGACTGTATAGAAAGTGCTCTAAAAAAGTTAAATGCAATTTTTTTTCTGAGATTGGTTGGATTTTGAAGAAAACTGGAAAAGAGAAATCTCAGCCTTAAACACTCAGCCGTGAATCCATGGAGTGTTTGATGTATTTGAGGTTTAATATTAAATTAGAATCTGGAAGGTTGGCTGTCCACAAATCCTTCCTATATACACCTCCATACATTCTTGGAAACCAGCCCATTAAAGTGTATACACATAAAATTGCAGCTGGACTGACATAAAGTTCACTGAATCTTTTGTTTCCTTATTATATTCAATTAATTTTTTAAGTTTTTAATCAGTTTATCAGTTACTTCTGAGTTAATCTTGGAATTTATTCAGTAGGCTGTGGGGAGTATCTTTGGTTGTTTTGGCTGTCTGCCACTTCGGTCCGATTGTATTAGTATTATAATGGTCTCAACAACAAATGATGGGGAGACCATTATAATACTGTAGCCTGTAGCCCACTGAGTCAACCTTTTAGCTAGGCAGTCTTTATTTACATTTAATAAGGTTTAATGTTTAATCATAATTACTAGCATACTTAAAACCATGGCTGAGAGATGTCTTCTTTTTTTTTTTTTTTCAATCCCCACCAAACTTCTAAACAAGTACAAAATAGCAAAGCGTGTAACAAGCTTGCACGAGCAACATCTTAAACTACACCACACTGCTACCTCCCAGCATGGAACAGTGACAACTAGAGAGTGAGCGTGAGAGAGAGAGAGAGAGAGAGAGAGAGAGAGAGAGTGTGTAGTGCTCTCATTTCCCAGTACTGGCAGAAGGTTTATGGCTAGAGATAAGTCCCTAATGGTCAGAGTCACACCTTCAGAAGTCCTAATCAGAGCCCGTTTCACACAGTGCCCACACATACACACATGCAGGCAGGGCAAATCGAAGTGTATTTTTATGCTTGCTACTTTTGCTCTAATGATGTGAGATGCACCTACTTCACTGGTTTCATCTGCTGCTCTGGGTTATCGTGAACAATTCAAAAGTGTATCAACAATTATGGAGAAACTAATAGCAAAACTTGTAGATTTCAGATTGCTTTTATATTCTGCTTATATAGATCACTGCATGTTTTTTAAAATACACCATGATGGTAAAAGATTAACTAAAAGAGGGAAACAATAGAAATATCAGCAAGATTTCCCAAGTGATGCAAATTAGGAACCTTTTTTTGTCCAATTACCAATCAGCTAAAAAAAAAATTCTACACAGAATAAGGCTTCAGAGCACACACCTTTCCTATAAAATATACTGGAAAATTTACAGAAGTGACCATTTGTTCATATGTGGATTCGTAAATATTTAATTTAGTGTTACTTAATACATTCATATATAATATTCTTGAAATATTAGTTCCGTGTTTTTGTGCGTGCCTAGAATGTTTTCCTATTTTCCACATTCTTTTGTTTTTGTTTTGAATTTAAAAAAATGAATGAATGAATGAATGAATGAATGAATGCAACATAAGCAGCCATTACATCCTTAATAAATTATACTAAGGTGATTAATATAAACGGTAATGGTGAAAAAGAAGACCCAAAACAATCACTTCATGCTGTAGATTTTTCCTAATTGCCGTATGAATAGAAATGAGATAAAGGAAATGGGAGTTAAGCCTCCGAAGCCTTTTTTGTGTAGATTTGCAAGCAGCAGATTACAAACTCAGAAGAACACTTCCTTTTCAAAATCCCTCTGACATTTTTCTTCATTTTATATAAAAGACCATTTAATTGCAGTCGAAATAATGATGATCACCAGTGCATGAATGCAAAGTAAACATATGCTTCTAATGCAAAAGAAAAATGAAAAGAGAAAAATAAAATCCTGAAAAAACTAAACTTTAATTGAAAGGTATCTTTGGATGCCTTTATAACACATTCATAAGCATAGCTTAAATTATTTATAAAGCAATGCTTAATGAATATATGAATCTTCTAAAAGAATTTATGCTTTTTTAATAATGTCTAGACTGTCACCTTTTAAGACATGCACTTGCCTTTAAGCCTGAAAAGTCAGGGGATAAAATAACAGACTGAAAAAGCTAAATGAATTTAGAAAGTATCTTACTTAGAAGTATTACTAATATACAGTTTAAAAAAAAAACAGATCACATGCATTGCAGTAATACAAGCACAGTAAATAGCTAATCAATTTCTGCATTGATAGTTATAAATGTAACATAAGAATCACGGTACTTTCAATTTCCTCATATGGCTTCTACGCTCATTAATATTAAGTTTTAGCAGAGGTTAAAAAGAATTTGTATCTTTTTTTATTTTATATTTTTATATTGTGTGCTCAGCACACTAGTGAATGTGAATGTGGCCATGAAATACTAAATTAAAGTCATGAAACCATAAAGCATGAAAAGGAATGTAGGCTATTTTATCGTATTCTTAATTTTATATTTTGTGTTGTTAGTTATTCATTTCATCATTTCATGTTGATTCTGTACTCATGATAAGCAATGCCTCTAATTAAATTGCTTTCTCGTCCTATTCTCTTTAATGGGCAAAAAATTGTGGATTATTGTACACAAATTTTCAAACAATATTTAATGGTCTTGGGATTTGGGCAGGTCACAAATGCTGTCATCTTATCAATTTGTTGACTCTGTGACCTAAGTGGAAGCCCATATATATGGTACTTTACCTGTTTAGTACCTTAGGTTGTTGCATTAGCAGTGTGTGGGCAGTTGTTGATACGATGCCAAGGCTCCAGAGAAATTAGTGATGGCCACAAGTGCAAAAAACTATTTTTTCTTAGGACATTAAAATCATTCCTTATTTGAATTTAGTTTTTAGAACAACTTACTACTTCTAATAGGCTGAACAGTTTGCTAATGCATGGAATTCCACTGAATTTATATTGACCCTTCTAAAGTCTAAAAAAATAAAAGAGACCGAGCTGTCAAACTTGGAAACCAGCATTTACCATCGTCAAACAGTCATCTCTTTTCAGATGGCAAATGCTGGTATGAATCAATGAAATCCTCAATAATCTGCACAGTTCACTGTGTATACATGACATAAACAGTGTGCCCTTCTCAGTCAGAGTCTCATTTGAGATTCCAACTAGGGAGATAACGCTGAAGAGTGCTTCCGCAACATTACGTGCTGAGCTATTGCAGAGGCACAGCTTCAAAGTACTGCATTGTATAATCCACCAGAATTAACACAAAACGGTGGTCCAGGCACTCCATTCTAAAGGGCTAATTAGGTCCACTCTGGTTCTTTTAAATATCCTCAATTAAAGGAAGGGGTGCACTGGTGCTGTTGGGGTGGCAAAATGAATCACCAGCTTACATTCACAGCATGCAACACACCACATGCATTCATTCCCATGAAAGCCCAGCTAATAGAAATGGACCACATGACAGTTTGTTGTTTTCATTATAATTAAAAGCCTTCTAGTAATTTAATATTAGGGAATTCAGTATAGGATATTTTGAACCCTAATTGTAACTAACCAGCAATTACTCTTACTTGGTGAAAACCCTGTCTCACGGTCTTGTCCCAAGTGGAAATTGAGCCTTGTCCACTTCCTGGTTCATTACTTGTCCCAAGTTCAGAGCAGTAGCTGATTGCAGGGTATTTACTGCTGCCCCAGAAATTGAACATGTCCCAATGCATTGTTCTTGTTTTCAATCGTGCAATGAATTGGTCCAACACTACTTGGTCCACAATACCATTGAGGCTCTGCTCTTTAGTCAGCTGCCACCTGGGACAGGCGTATTGCCAACCCTCAGTATGATCACCTTTTTCAGGTGTTTATACTTCAGCTTATTTTCCACTATAAACTGCTTACTGCAGCATGCTTAAAGAACTGGATGCAGGCTTCTTAATCATCCTGAGGTGTCGTTTTGGTGAATTTGACAGATGCCGCAGACATGACAGTGGCCACTAGAGTATCAGCAGGCTAAATCATGCTTCGGAGCATCTGTCTTTCTTCATAATTCACCACCAAGGGAGCAGTGTCGCATTGGGCTTGCTCTGACTACCAGTCAAGGATGGTCTGCTGATGAACTTTGTGTAATTATCTTAGGCACAGATTCCTCCATCATTTCAGCTCCACTGTGACATCCTGGTCAAAGGAAGGAGAATGAAGAAATTGAAAGGGAGTTCTTAGAGAGATAGGGACTGTTTTTATTGTAGTCTTTTTATGCCGAAGCTTGAATACAACGCAAACAAATTTAAAATACACACGCACAAGATGGCTTACACGTTCTCATTTCCAACCTTTTTATTCATTGTCGTGTGTTTCATTTTGTTTATAAGTACACTCCTTGTCATTAGTTCATGTCCTCGTGTGTTTTTTTTTTTTTTTGGTTACAGCTGTTCTTGACTTCCTTGTTTGATTCATGTGTGAATATGTAATCTTTTGATTTCGTGTTGTCTTGGCAAAGTATTGTATTTGAACCAAGCCATGGTTTCATGGTTCTTTAAACAACCTTAGTTGCTTTGTTTGCCAATCACCCGACCTTTGTCTGTTTTGGGAATGTTTGCCTTTCTATTGAATAAATTATCTTTTCTCTTTTCTCTTCTGTTTTATCTAACTTTTTGCCGCTCTAATCTCTGTTTGCACATCACCTGACTTTTGCTCATTTCTCAACTATGGTTTTTGCCTTGTGATTTGGGCTTTCCTGCCTCCATGAGTTTCATTACATTTACCTGAATTTCATTTTCATGACACGCTGTTCATGAAGGCACAATAATAACTTTCAAGATAAGGTTAAATCTTCTTTTTCTTTCGGCTGCTCCCATTAGGGGTCACCACAGCGGATCATCCGTCTCCATACCACCCTGTCCTCTACATCTGCCTCTTTTACACCAACTACCTGCATGTCTTCTCTCACCACATCCATGAACCTCCTTCTTGGTCTTCCTCTTTTCCTCCTTCCTGGTGGCTCCATCCTCAGCATTCTCCTACCAATATACCCCATGTCCCTCCTCTGCACATGTCCAAACCATCTCAATCTCGCCTCCCTCACCTTGTCACCAAAACGTCCAACATGCGCTGTCCCTCTAATAAACTCATTTCTAATCTTGTCCATCCTCGTCACTCCCAACGAAAACCTTAACATCTTCAGCTCTGCTACCTCCAGCTCCGCCTCCTGCCTTTTACTCAATGCCACTGTCTCTAATCCATACAACATTGCAGGTCTCACCACAGTCCTATAAACTTTTCCTTTCATTCTTGCAGATACTCTACTATCACAAATCACTCCTGGCACTCTTCTCCACCCACTCCACCCTGCCTGCACTCTTTTCTTTACTTAACACACTCTCCATTACTTTGCACTGTTGACCCACAGTAGTCATAGTCCAGGGAGACTCCTGTCTGACCTCGTCCGTCAACCTGTCCATCACCACTGCAAACAGGAAAGGGCTCAAGGCCGATCCTTGATGCAGTCCAACCTTCACCTTGAACCAGTCTGTCGTTCCTACTGCACACTTCACTGCTGTCACACTGTCCTCATACATGTCCTGCACCACCCTCACGTACTTCTCTGACACACCTGACTTCCTCATACAATACCACAACTCCTCTCTTGGCACTCTGTCGTACGCTTTCTCTAAATCCACAAATACACAATGCAGCTCCTTCTGTCCTTCTCTATACTTCTCCATCAACGTTCTCAAAGCAAATAAGGCATCTGTGGTGCTCTTCCTCGGCATGAAACCATACTGTTGCTCACAGATGGTCACCTCTTCTCTCAGCCTGGCTTCCACTACTCTTTCCCATAACTTCATGGTGTGACTGATCAACTTAATTCCCCTGTAGTTACTGCAGGTCTGCACATCTCCCTTATGCTTAAAGATCGGTACCAGCACACTCCTTCTCCATTCCTCAGGCATTCTCTCACCTTCCAAAATCTTGTTAAACAATCTGGTTAAAAACTCCACTGCCATCTCTCCTAAACATCTCCATGCTTCTACCGGTATGTCATCTGGTCCAACCGACTTTCCACTCTTCATCCTCTTAATCGCTGCTCTCACTTCCTCCTTACTAATCCTATCCACTTCCTGCTTTACCAACTCCACATCATCCAACCTTCTCTCTCTCTCATTTTCCTCGTTCATCAGCTGCTCAAAATACTCCCTCCATCTTCTCAACACACTCTCCTCACTAGTCAACACATTTCCATCTCCATCCTTTATTGCTCTAACTTGCAACACATCCTTCCCAGCTCGATCTCTCTGCCTGGCCAATCGGTACAAATCCTTTTCTCCTTCCTTAGTGTTCAACCTCTCATACAGCTCCTCGTATGCCTTTTCCTTGGCTTTCGCCACATCCCTCTTTACCTGCTGCCGCATCTCCTTGTACTCCTGCCTACTTTTCTTATCACCCTGTCGATCCCACTTCTGTTTTGTTAACCTCTTTCCCCTTATGCTCTCCTGCACTTCCACATTCCACCACCACGTCTCTTTCTCTTCCTTTCTATTTCCAGATGTCACACCAAGTATCTTTCTAGCTGCCTCCCTCATCACTCCTGCAGTAGTTTCCCAATCATCCAGCACCTTTTCACCCCCACAAAGCCCCTGTCTGACCTCTTCCCTGAAACTCACACTACAGTCTTCCTCCTTCAGTTTCCACCATCTTATTCTTCTTTCAGTCCTTACTCTCCTCCTCTTCTTCTTCGCCTCCAAAACCATCCTACAGACCACCATCCGATGCTGTTTAGCTACACTGTCCCCTGACAACACCTTACAGTCTCCAATCTCCTTCAGGTTGCATCTCCTACATAGAACATAGTCCACCTGTGTGCACCTTCCTCCACTCTTATAGGTCATCCTATGATCCTCCTTCTTCTTAAAATACGTATTCACCACTGCCATTTCCATCCTTTTAGCAAAATCTACCACCATCTGCCCTTCCACATTTCTCTCCTTTAGGCCATACCTACCCATCACCTCCTCATCACCTCTGTTCCCTTCACCTACATGTCCATTAAAGTCTGCCCCAATCACCAATCGTTCATTTCTAGGTACACCATCTACCACTTCATCTAATTCACTCCAGAATCTTTCCTTCTCCTCCATCTCACAGCCGACTTGTGGAGCATAGGCACTGATGACATTTATCATCATCCCTTCAACTTCCAGCTTCACGATCATCACCCTATCAGAAACTCTCTTCACCTCCACTACACTCTTACTGTACTCTTCCTTCAGAATCACCCCTACACCATTTCTCTTTCCATCCACACCATAATAGAACAGTTTAAACCCACCTCCAATGTTTCTGGCCTTACTCCCTTTCCACTTGGTCTCCTGAACACACAACATATCTACCCTTCTCCTCTCCATCATATCAGCTAACTCTCTCCCTTTACCAGTCATAGTGCCAACATTTAAA
Organism: Silurus glanis; assembly: GCA_014706435.1. NCBI lineage: Eukaryota > Metazoa > Chordata > Actinopteri > Siluriformes > Siluridae > Silurus > Silurus glanis. Next base: position 7,041,242 of record JAAIIK010000101.1, on the reverse strand, counting down.
GTACCAACCCGAACCTCCACTCTCCTACACTTCTCCTTTCCCTGTCGCCTCTGTAGACGTCTTCCTCCTCTCCTTCTCCTCCTTCGGCCAACAGTAGCCCAATTTCCACCGGTACCCTGTTGGCTAACGATACCTGTGGCGGTCGTTGTTAACCCGGGCCTCGACCGATCCGGTATGAAATTCTTAATCGTGACCCGCATATTTGATTTGGCACATGTTTTACGCTGGATGCCCTTCCTAACGCAACCCTCCCCATTTATCCGGGCTTGGGACCGGCACTAAGAGTGCACTGGCTTGTGCAACCCTAATGGCTGGGTTCAAGATAAGGTTAAATAAATGATGCATACAACATTGGACCCATAATTAAAGGTTTTATATTTGATATAATGTGTCACAGAAGACCAACATAAGTGCCCTTCAAATAAAATCCTACCCATTAATCAGCTAATTAGGCAACATGCTTAGCAATAACACTACACATTTAATATGCTGCCTAGTTAGCAAACAAATTTAGATATTAAGATGGAAACAGCTTAACAAATTGCTACATAAATTGGTAAAACTGTGCTGTTCTTGCTGCCAACACAGGTGTTTTGCTCCCCTCTACACTTCTGTTATATCTCATTTGTGTTTGTCATGGAAGCTGATAAGAGCACATAGTTACAGCTATTCTCATTTATTCCAAAAATCTGTTTCCATCACTCTATCACATTCAAAGAAACATCAAGATATTTGTATAGTACGTCAAGTCTGTTGAATTCACGCATTTGCACTGATAACACTGCTAAGATTAAAGTGGAATCTCTATAGTATATAGTAACTGCATATGTGTACATTATTCAGAATGAAAAGATAAGGTGCTCTAGATAAGAGTAGAAGGAGTACAATTTAGAATTCAGACATTACCTAACCTACTGAGCTCTAAAATGTAAAAAAATAAATAAATAAATGTAAATTACCACAGTTCTGCACAAACTTGTCTGAAATTCACACAAAAAAATGTTTCTAAATATAGAGCCAGTATAGAGCCCACGCACACACAGAGAGCACAGAGTGCCAGAGTGCACAGTGCAGCATATCTCTGCTTTCCAAAAAAATGATTCATTTTATTTTGAAAAGTGTTACAAATATTAGCTGCTCTTAAATTACCTTTCTACAACTTTATAAAATGCAATAGGAAAATCATATAGGCATCATAATTAAATGTATTTATTTAAAAAACAAAAGAAAATACACATTTTCACTAGCAGGTACACTGTGTCTCAGCTTTGTATTAGATTCGAATTCTGTATGAGTCACGATTATGGACACAAACAGTGCATGTCACATGACTCGCCGTTCCTGTTTCCAATATATTCTTACAGTTTGCTGCAATTATCTTCTTTTATTTGTCTTCTATGGTTGTTATTGGTCCTTGTTGTTACACTTCGTGATTACGTTACCGTTTTCTTGTTTTTGTGTTGTGTTGTATAGTGTTCATTTTGACTATTTTTCACCGCAATATATGTATGTACATAATCCAATGTAACTAAATTAAATTTCATCGAATGTTATTGTGTCTATTGTTGTTTCATTAAAGCATGCCAGAATGTTTCACAGGGAATTTTACAATTTATTAACCCAAGTGATGTTACTGAGGAAATGGAAAAGATCTTCTTCTTCTTCTTTCGGCTGCTCCCATTAGGGGTCGCCACAGTGGATCATCCGTCTCCATACCCCCCTGTCCTCTACATCTGCCTCTTTCAACCCAACTACCTGCATGTCTTCCCTCACCACATCCATAAACCTCCTCCTTGGTCTTCCTCTTTTCCTTCTGCCTAGTGGCTCCATCCTCAGCATTCTCCTACCGATATACCCCATGTCCCTCCTCTGCACATGTCCCTCACCTTGTCCCCAAAACGTCCTACATGTGCTGTCCCTATAATAAACTCATTTCTAATCCTGTCAATCCTCGTCACTCCCAATAAAACAGAAGATCAGTAGTTGAAAAAAAAATTTATTTGGCATATAGGAATTTAATGGGAGTGACATGATTTATTTTCTTTCAGTGTTTTTATGTGTTGCATTTTGGTATGGTTCACATTTAATAAGAAAGAGAGTAAAAGAAGAAAAAACTTGGAGAATATAGTCCATGCCTATGACTGTGCTTTAATCTATATACTGGCATTGTATTAAACTCGTGTTAAAACCAGTCACGCCTCCCTCCAACGCTCAACACTCTCGCTCAGTCTCTCCTTCCTACTAAATCACCTACACCTGTTTTCCATTTACCCATCTCCTTTAAAAGGTCCTTCTTCCCCTTCACTTGCGGTCCGATCTACCGTAAACTTACCTTAGATCATCTGGACTATATACTGTTCTGGCAACAAACATATCCGTCTTTTGATAAGCCACACTCTGACATGTTTTTACATCTCCTTGATGGCTTGTGTCATCCAATTTGATGAAATGTTTTTTTTTTATTTTGGTCCACCTTTTACCTCATTGAACTTCATGGGAATTTATTTTCTCATGTTTGGTTCTTTGCACTTCTTGTAGGACTTTTAAAAGTCATTATAAGACAGTGATGTCTCCTGAGGCCTGAAACATCAAGAACCACACAGACTTTTCCTCAAAGTTTAATCACACTCGCCGTAGGACCTGGGGGAGAGCGGGGGGGTGGGGGGGTGGGGGGGGGGGCAAACTTGTCTAATGTTTTTCTTTTTTTCTTTGTATGTCTATGTACAAGTACAAACAAAAAAAATGATCAAAGTGCCTGGATTGTCAAAAGTGAGGGACTACATGAATGTGTAGAGTAGGACTGATCAGATAATGATAATCTTCTTTTTCTAGATCAGTGAGGACAAATTCTATTTTGCCAGCATAAGCATGGGAGGCCCACCAACATATTTAAAATATGGACAGAAGTTTCTTAGTAATATATTCTGTATTTTCCCTAGTGTTGTTAAATTCTTGATTCTTTTTAGTCAGAAGGTGCTGATAAAATTTCACAGTTTGAAAAGTCAAATTGCAGGTGCATTTTATATGCTTGTTCAAATGTACTTTTCTGTAGTAACATTATTCATATGGGATTCCCATTGCAGCCATCGTGTAAAAACAGAATAAATATATATGTTGTTGTTTAGCAAAAATGTATAATCTTTGATATGGTGACACTTTTAGCAAGCAGACATTATTGAACATTTATGGATGGAGTGTCGGCACATCTTTATTCAAAATATAGCTGTTTCTTTAGTTTTTTTTATCTATGATAAAAAAATCTTTAGGACAAGCTGTATGACAAGCTTCACATTTCTTTGCTTTTATTAAAAATAAAATAGAAAAGTTTTGCTGAGGCTGTTTATAGCTGATATAATATATAACTATATAAAATAAATATTCATTCATTCATTCATTCATTCATCTTCTCCCGCTTATCCAGGGCCGGGTCGCAGGGGCAGCAGTCTAAGCAGAGATGTCCAGACTTCCCTCTCCCTAGACACTTCTTCCAGCTCTTCCGGGGGGACACCGAGGTGTTCCCAGGCCAGCCGGGAGACATAGTCTCTCCAGCGTGTTCTAGGTCTTCCCCGGGGTCTCCTCCCAGTGGGACGCGCCCGGAAAACCTTCCCGGGAAGGCGTCCAGGAGGCATCCGGAACAGATGCCCGAGCCACCTCAGCTGACCCCTCTCGATGTGGAGGAGCAGCGGCTCTACTCTGAGCTCCTCCCGAGTGACCGAGCTTCTCACCCTATCTCTAAGGGATCGCCCAGCCACCCAGCGGAGAAAGCTCATTTCGGCCGCCTGTATCCGGGATCTTGTTCTTTCGGTCATGACCCAGAGCTCATGACCATAGGTGAGAGTAGGAACGTAGATTGATCGGTAAATCGAGAGTTTTGCCTTGCGGCTCAGCTCTTTCTTCACCACGACAGACCGGTACATCGACCGCATTACTGCAGAAGCTGCACCGATCCGTCTGTCAATCTCCCGTTCCACCCTTCCCTCACTCGTGAACAAAACCCCAAGATACTTAAACTCCTCCACTTGCGGCAGGAACTCTCCACCAACCTGAAGTGGGCAAGCCACCCTTTTCCGACTGAGGACCATGGCCTCGGATTTGGAGGTGCTGATTCTCATCCCAGCCGCTTCACACTCGGCTGCAAACCGTCCCAGTGCGTGCTGAAGGTCCTGGTCTGATGAAGCCAACACGACAACATCATCTGCAAAGAGCAGAGATGAAATCGTGTTGTCACCAAACCGGACACCCTCCGGCCCCTGGCTGCGCCTAGAAATTCTGTCCATAAAAATTATGAACAGAACCGGTGACAAAGGGCAGCCCTGCCGGAGTCCAACATGCACCGGGAACAAGTCTGACTTACTGCCGGCAATGCGAACCAAGCTCCTGCTTCGGTCGTACAGGGACCGGACAGCCCTTAGTAAAGGGCCCCGGACCCCATACTCCCGGAGCACCCTCCACAGGCCGCCGCAAGGGACACAGTCAAATGCCTTTTCCAAATCCACAAAACACATGTGGACTGGTTGGGCAAACTCCCATGAACCCTCCAGCACCCTGTAGAGGGTATAGAGCTGGTCTAGTGTTCCACGGCCTGGACGAAAACCACACTGTTCCTCCTGAATCCGAGGTTCTACTATCGGCCGTATTCTCCTCTCCAGTACCCTGGCATAGACTTTCCCAGGTAGGCTGAGAAGTGTGATCCCCCTATAGTTGGAACACACCCTCCGGTCCCCCTTCTTAAAAAGAGGGACCACCACCCCGGTCTGCCATCCCAGAGGCACTGTCCCCGACCGCCACGCGATGCTGCAGAGGCGTGTCAGCCAAGACAGCCCCACAACATCCAGAGACTTGAGGTACTCAGGGCGGATCTCATCCACCCCCGGTGCCTTGCCACCGAGGAGTTTCTTGACTACCTCGGTGACTTCAGCTTGGGTGATGGACGAGTCCACCTCTGAGCCCTCAGCCTCTGCTTCCTCAATGGAAGACGTGACGGCGGGATTGAGGAGATCCTCGAAGTATTCCTTCCACCGTCCAACGACATCCCCAGTTGAGGTCAACAGCTTCCCACCTCCACTGTAAACAGCATTGGTAGGGCACTGCTTCCCTCTCCTGAGGCGCCGGACGGTTTGCCAGAATCTCTTCGAGGCCAGCCGATAGTCCTTCTCCATGGCCTCACCGAACTCCTCCCAGGCCCGAGTTTTTGCCTCCACAACCACCCGGGCTGCAGTTCGCTTGGCCTGCCGGTACCCGTCAGCTGCCTCAGGAGTCCCACAAGCCAACCAGGCCCGATAGGACTCCTTCTTCAGCTTGACGGCATCCCTTACTTCCGGTTTCCACCACCGGGTTCGGGGATTGCCGCGTCGACAGGCACCGGAGACCTTACGGCCACAGCTCCGAGCGGCCGCTTCGACAATGGAGGTGGAGAACATGGTCCACTCGGACTCAATATCTCCAGCCTCCCTCGGGATCCGGTCGAAGCTCCGCCGGAGGTGGGAGTTGGAGATCTCTCTGACAGGAGACTCGGCCAAACGTTCCCAGCAGACCCTCACAGTACACTTGGGTCTGCCGAGTCTGTCCAGCTTCCTCCCCCGCCATCGGATCCAACTCACCACCAGGTGGTGATCAGTTGACAGCTCCGCCCCTCTCTTTACCCGAGTGTCCAAGACATACGGCCGCAGGTCAGATGAAACGACCACAAAGTCGATCATCGACCTACGGCCTAGGGTGTCCTGGTGCCACGTGCACTGATGGACACCCTTATGCTTGAACATGGTGTTCGTTATGGACAAACTGTAACTAGCACAGAAGTCCAATAACTGAACACCGCTCGGGTTCAGATCAGGGGGGCCGTTCCTCCCAATCACGCCCCTCCAGGTGTCACTGTCGCTGCCCACGTGGGCATTGAAGTCTCCCAGTAGAACGACGGAGTCCCCAGTCGGAGCACTGTCCAGCACCCCTCCCAGAGACCCCAAGAAGGCCGGGTACTCTACACTGCCGTTTGGCCCGTAGGCACACACGACAGTGAGAGACCTATCCCCGACCCGTAGGCGCAGGGAAACGACCCTCTCATTCACCGGGGTAAACTCCAACACATGGCGGCTGAGTTGGGGGGCTATAAGCAAACCCACACCAGCCCGCCGCCTTTCACCATGGGCAACTCCAGAGTGGTGAAGAGTCCATCCTCTCTCGAGGAGTGTGGTTCCAGAGCCCAAGCCGTGCGTAGAGGTGATCCCGACTATCTCTAGTCGGAACCTCTCAACCTCACGCACAATCTCAGGCTCCTTCCCCGCCAGCGAGGTGACATTCCACGTCCCTAAAGCTAGCTTCCGTGTCCAGGGATCGGGTTGTCGAGGCCCCCGCCTTCGACTGCTGCCCGATCCTCTCAGCACCGGCCCCTTACGGTCCCTCCTGCAGGTGGTGAGCCCACGGGAAGGCGGCCCCACGTCGCTCCTTCGGGCTGAGCCCGGCCGGACCCCGTGGGGGAAGGCCCGGCCACCAGGCGCTCGCATACGAGCCCCAACCCCGGGCCTGGCTCCAGGGTGGGGCCCCGGCTGCGCCATACCGGGCGACATCACGGTCCTTGGTTTGTTTTTTCTCATAAGGGTTTTTTGAACCGCTCTTAGTCTGACCCGTCGCCTAGGACCTGTTTGCCTTGGGAGACCCTACCAGGGGCATATAGCCCCGGACAACATAGCTCCTAGGGTCATTCGGGTACTCAAACCCCTCCACCACGTTAAGGTGGCAGTTCAAGGAGGGGAAAATAAATATATTTAATATTTTAAATATAAAAAACTTTTTCATAATTACATTATAAGTACCTGAAAAGATAAAGTATGCATGGTATTTCTGTGCTGCTATTTGGAATAACACGTCATTCTTCCACATAAATAGTTTACTTTATATAGTAGAAACTCTACCCAACTGTTACGCGACAAATATGGGGCAATTTCTCTTGGCTTTTCTGACATCAAATACCTGGTGTAATGAAGTAGCTCTACAATATTGTGTAGGGTTTCAGGCTTCATAATATCTATATTAGTTACAAACTACTATGTATTTCTTCAGACTATATAGTGCAATATATAAAGTAGTAACTCATTAAGAATGTGGCTCTATTAGATAAGAAACCGGTTTACACAGGAATTACACAGTGGTATAAACACAAATAAATTCTTGGGTTGAGATGAATTGTGAACTCATGACGTAGCTGAGGACAAGGAATGTTAATGGAGATTGTGAACAATGATGCCTTGCAAAATGAATTTGTCTTATTTAGAGCATCTGTTCAGCTCTTTGTCCTTGAATGGGTTATTTACTTTACTTAACATTAAATCTAAGTCATTTTGGTTCTTGTAGCCTTATTTATGCTGAATTTCACAAAAGGATTGTGTCTTTTTAGTTTAGGGTGGTTCAATAGTCATTTCTTGTAAACCGTTTCAGCAGTAAGCAGTTGCCTAGTGACATGTTACTTCACTATATTTAACATTGCCTTATCCAACTATTAATCAGCTGGATACATTCAGTGTCAATCCTAGGTCAAATGGTTATAGTCATAGTGTGAAATATTCACAGAATGATAGCCTAGAATAAAATATCACCATTTCATAGTTACTAATCAACCATCAAAATTAAAGGAAAAATTTAGCATGCAATCTTAGTATAAAAATGTATTTAAAAAAAAAATATAAAAATAAAAAAAAAGGGCCCTCTGTAAAAATCACGGGATTGGGAGTGTCTTCATAATGTGTATTTCACACCAAGAAATTTTTATATATACTTTTTGCACAACAGGCATATCAAACTTGATCCTTAGTATGTCATATGACCATAAACATGTGTAAGTAAGCTGTACCTGTGGTAGCTGTACTAAGAAACATTACCCCAAGAAACATTGCATTGTACAATATTTTTGTACAGTACATAGTTTTATTGTATATTCAACTGTCAGTGCAAAACAACTCAGACTGTGCTGACAGTGCTGCCTCATTCACATCTGTTTTTATTTTTTCCAGTGTAAAATTTTTTTATTTGTTTAGAACCAAACCTAGATTTAAAGATGCAGATGTGGATATTTGGGACACTATACACACACAAATATTGTCATTGTGTTAAACCCTTATGTGAATTCCTAAATCAGAATATTTAGCCGTCATGGAGGGTCCCAAGTACAACCTGTTTAAAGTGTCTTCAAACTACATATTGTACTGTATGTCTAATAAGGATAAAGATTCAGCTCCCTATGCAATCATTAAGTACACGACATAGTGTAAGATAAATACTGGCATATACACTCTGTCTTGTGTAATATAAAAGCAGCAGAAAGTCAGTAGGGATTCGCAATACTCAGAAACAGAAGATTATACAATAATTGCTCCTTTGCTCCTTGACACCTTTCTGTGTACCGTAGGTAGTCATTTTGTATTCAGCTTCCAATAACCTACATAAATGCACCAAATAGGGCTTAAAATAATTGCTCCTAAACCCTGTGTAGCGCAGTTACAAAGTTATGGGGAACTCGGCGTTCTACTCCCCTATGTGTGCACTCTTGTGTCCAACAGCTGCTTACATTTAATGACAAGAACAAGAACAGATGCTCATTGTGTGAAACGAATCAAGCATTAACAGACAGTTTATAGAAGCTTCCATTCTGTTTCTTTCATGTGTGAGACACCGAGTCTGACATGGCCAGCCACCCTTGCTAATTTTCACTGAAATGAGACATGACCGTGCTCATCTGTCTTCAGCTCTGTAAAGCCTTGTCACGTTCTCTCAGCTCAGAAAGCAACCATCTCTGTTTGTTGTCTAGATCAGGATGTGTAGGTTCTGGCACCTTGTCTAGTCGGATTCCTTTACAGGTCGTTACACACTTACTCCTTCGCAGAGAGTGCACTTTTAGTCCGTGAGTGGGAATTTAAAGTGTATTATTAATGAAGGTGAGATGAGGTGTAAGCTAGTGCTAGAGCTTCTTTTTAATGTTGCAACGCCAAGGCGAGTGATGCGGGTGCAAAGGAGACTGCTGAAATATATCTCTAATTAAACAGTGTCACCGGCTGATGTACAGAGCCATGACATTGCACATATTAATGGAGATTGTGAACAATGAAGCTGTTCAATATTAATGGTCTTGTTTAGAGCATCTATTCAGGTCTCTGCCCTTAAATGGGTTCGTTACTTGATTCGCTGTAACATATTGGTCTAACATATAGGTTTGTGTAGTATTTTATACTGAATTTGAGTCTTTATTAACCCTATTTAGCTCAGTCTGGGTCAAGCAGCAATTTTCTGCTAATTATTTTAGCAGTAAAGTGCTTGTAAAATGTCTCATATTCAGGGATGGGCAGTATTTATGATACATGTATATCAAAAACGTATTTCACATATAAAATAGGATTTGTAATTTGTATTTGATAGGGTTGATAAAAATGGCTTCATATTTTGTATTCAAATACTTTAGTGTTTTGTATTTCTGTAGTTTAAAAATATTGTAAAATACTTTGTAAGAAGTCTAAATGATGACATCATAAAAATCAGCCTCTGATTGGTGCCTACTCAGTAGTTTGCCCAGACTTGTTGATATCAGAACAGAATATTGATCCATATGGAAGAAGTTGATCAAGGTAAGAAATGTGCAGGCTGCCCATCTTTCAAATAGCTGTCCAGTGATTGATAAATAAATATTTGATTGTCGAATACTGTATCCTGATTGAAGTAGCTGTTTAGTACGATCATTATTTTGCAAACCAGTGCATGAATAATTGCCTGAAACATAATATATTATTATATTTATAATTAACAATTCATCGATTAATTAGTTAGAAACTAGTTGCTATGATTACAAGTGCCATCAATTTCTTCTTATGAATGACATGTTTGTGTTGTGCCAGTGAGTCAATGAGTCAGTGTTGCTGATGCCAAGTACTGTAGGCCCTTCGTCACCAAGTAACTAAATTAGGATAAATTATGAGTCATTTGCAAACTGTTAAACATTAAACTGTCAGTTACTTTAGAACTAACCTTCATCTGGGAGATCACAGGGAGATGTATGTGAATATTTGATCTGTTAACTGGTTGCATATGTCATATTTATTGCGTGACTCGTAATACAGTGTAATGGTGAAGAATAGCTCAAATAGGCCAAAAAAATTAAATTTCATGTCATTTAGTATTTTTATAATACAAAAGTACAGTACTTTATTTTGATGCATGGTGTGGCTGCTGTAGTTTATTTTGATAAAGTTAAGGTATTTGGTATTTTATTTACATTTTTATTTTTGATGTATCTTTGCCCATCCCTGCTTATATTTACTATGTGAGATGTTTAATTCACCATATGTCAAACTGATTTTACAGGTTTTAAATAACCACAGTATGATATCGTATATAATAATCGCTATTTCATGTTATTAACAATTTATAAATAGAAAATAAAATATTTATTAAGAATCCATAATTCATACCACATACATATTATGTATGCCGTACATGACACACTGTTTATTATGATCTGCTGGCCATGCAAGTTGAGCTTGATCATTAGTATGTCATACAACCATAACACGCATATAAACTGCACCTTTGTTAGGAATTTAACTAAAACCCACTAGAACCAGTTTTCCATTTTTGCAGAAAACCATAAAATGTCCAACCATCCATAACTAAAGAAAAATCTTCCCACCAAATATAATGGATAGAATCTTTTCAAACAGGCCAATTCGAATAGTGTATATATACTATATGTTATCTCTGGTTAGTTCTACTGGTCATTTTATGGAAGTTGAAATACAGTGTAATCTTTACAGATCTTTGCAGCCACAGTCCATAAAAATGTAGTACTATTACTGAGTATGACAGAACTAAAATCCCAGAGATTGCAGTGCAGTAAAAATTACATTAACCCACCTCCCAATATAAAACTTGTCCAATCCAAATAGCACTTTGGAAAGATATTTTTCGTCGTTGTCATTGGCATTGTTATTATAGAATGAAACCTGCAAGAAAAGCTGAAAAAAAAGAAAAAAATTATTTAAATTGGTATTTGGAAAAAAAAATCACAATGAGATAACAGTCTAATAATTCAACATGACTAACCATAAATTCCCATACTGTTTCTCTTTTAGTCTTTTGTACTAATTATTAAGCATGTAGAAATCTTGATGCTGTATTTCGTCTCTAAAAAGTTATGTAAATGTTTTGAACTTCCCAACAAATGCACTAGATCATCATTCGAAAATCATTTGGGATTCAACTTCCAACTCCCTATATAGTTGCACCACATATCATCAGAAATTCTGACTTATACAACCTAGGCAATGCACTTTATATGGCACCATTTGCAAATCAAACACCCTTTGTAGTGCATCATGTGGGGATTCAGCTTCAGGAATTTGAAGAATCAACTTCCAAAATGTTCGTAATTTATTAAATAGGGGGCCTGTTTTAATGGTGCTCCATATTCCCAAATAGACTTGTATTACCTAATGTAAGTATAATGCAATATTTGAATGAATTATGTTTGAAATGTCAGCATCTGGCCTTAGATGCCGTTTCTTCTGTTTGCTAAAAGGGACTTGGCAAGTATTCCTACATACCCAATGAACATCAGTGACATTCAACTTTAGCAACTCTTGCAGGAACAGTGGGTAAAACATCGCAATTGTCAGTGAAGTGAAAGAACGGGAAAAGCAGAAGCACTACTTAAGCATTCAATGTTTGTACAATGAGCCCATTGCCAAAAGTTTTTAGAGTCAGATTATTTTCTCTTTGTATATTAAACTCTGTTTATATGCACAATTTGGGCACAAAATTGATTTAAATAGACAAATATTGGCACTATATATCCAACAGATAGTCAGTAGGAATTCAGCCTATTTATGTGGTGTACTATTTGGCCAGTAAAGAACCACAACCACTTATAAAGTCGGTATGAAGTTGTAAAGTCCATAATAAAGCTGCACAAAAATGCCTAATAGCAAAAGGTTAAGGTTGGATCCATTTTTCATGTTTATGTGCACAACATCTTATGCAGTTCAGTAGGGTTTTACTTTAAAGACAGCTCCCTGCACTCTACATACAGTAAACACACTATTATTTAGGCTATCAAATATACACCACATAGCTCAGATGACCTATAGGTAGTAGGCTTATTGTTCTTCATGCTATGTATGCACTAACAAGAGTTATTTCAGACTTAGCGTCCAACCTGCTCTATTACTCTACTACGTCGGGCAGAAGATAATGGCTTATACACCCTATAAAGAGCAGTATATACTCAAGAGGAAATCATTAGAGATTAAGCGCAGGTGCTCAACCCTCCCTTTTATTCCTTACTTTGTACATCATCTTTAAAAGTGGTGCCACATTTCTCTCTAGTGGTGTTTTTGTGATATAGCAGCAGTTTTACTGCCATTAAAAGACTTTCATTGTTAAACACTTTCAAATATGCAGAACTAAGAGATGCTCTAAAGGATGTGTTACTCAAATAAGGACCATTGTGTTTTTTTAAACCTATTAACGTAAATTGTTTTTGTACCAGGTGATGGTAAATGTGAGAAAATTGTGTGTTGTGATGATGTACAGCAAGCCCGGGGATGTAACATTTGGTTAGATGTTTGTGGTGGCATTATGATTCATGACCACCATTTAGTTGTGAAGCCAGCTGTAAGAATTCTCATGTATAATATATGTTCTCAGTCATATGTGGAAACAGCATTCAGTGAAATAGGTCTGGGGGGAAAATAAATCATTATGTTTCATTGTCAGATAGTAGTTACAATCATTGTCAGGAGAGGTTTATAAATAATGTATTGAACAGGGAAGCTGAGAGCTAACATTCAAGAGGGAGATATTACCAGTGTTTCTCTGAGGTTTCATCACGTTATATTTTCTTTGGTGAAAAATAGACCATTTAATTTTGACGGACTACCAAGGTTGAGAGATTTTAAGTAATAGTACACAATAAGTAATACACAATACGTATTACACATTATTTTAAATGCAAGTTCATTGGAGATGCACTTATCCAAATACATTTTGATACTGGTTCATTTGGTCACATTTTGGAAAGAATTTAGTTTTATTTAAAAAGGCAAGGATGTTTTTTTTGGTTTTTTTTTTTTTTACCAAGAAGTGTTCATTTAAGTAACTCTAAATTCATAATTTAACAAAATTATCTTTATCTACATGTTTTAAAAATATTGGAAATTTATGAGTGGTGTCCAAGTCCTTCCTTTTCTATATTTCTGTTAATAGAGTCAATGCTAGGGTGGTGTGAACATACTGTATAAATGCCTGCGGGTGCACTTACGGTGCACTTCAGCATCGAACCCAAGTGTGTTTTCCCCCCTCTGTGCAGTTCTTTGAACAGGTGAGATCACAGCAATCACACTTCAATGCTCACCAAAACAACCCATCTGAGAGGGTCTGACCAAAAGTGGTCTCAGTTTACTTTTAAGAAAACTCTTGTGTGCTTTGACTCCAACGAGAAACTGGATGTAGCCTGAATTGACCCAGCTGCAGAAAGTGAGCTGAACATGGCCCTGCATTTTGATTTGCATGGCTGGATTTTTCTGTAGATTACAAGCTTGTAAAATTCACCCATAAGGCACAAACTGAGCCAGAGGATCGAGATGTAGCACAGCCAATATGTGATGTGTTCTGAATATTCTGAACAAAGAGCAAAGGTTTAAAGATGGATGTGAACCCTCAATTCAGAACAGTAGAGCTGTTGTGTATAATGTAAATAAAAACAAAAAGCAATGATTTGCAAATCTCATAAAACCATGTTGTATTTATAATAGGACACAGAAAACATATAAAATGTTTTAATTAAAAAGTAAAAAAGATAATTTTGAATTTTATGGCTGTAACATGTCTCAGAAAATTTGGGACCAAGCCCTTCTTCTTTTAATAACATATATGTCTGGAAACTGAGAAAACCAGCTGCTGGAGATTTGTTGTCTATTTGTGTCAGATGCAGGTTTCTAGCTGCTCAACAGCCCTGGCACATTTTTCATATTTTCCATTTCATGATCTCCCATTTATGTCTAAGATTTTAGAAAAGATTGTCGCTGCCCAGTTATGTAACCACTTGCAAGAGAACAATATCTTTGAAGAGTTTCAGTCAGGTTTTAGGCCCCATCATAGCACAGAAACTGCCCTAGTTAAAATCACTAATGACCTGTTTTTAGCTTCAGACCAAGGCTACATCTCTCTATTAGTTTTACTAGATCTTAGTGCTGCGTTCGACACTATAGATCATGATCTTCTCCTCGATCGCTTACAGAACTACATCGGCATTCAGGGACAGGCATTAAGCTGGTTTAAATCCTACCTGTCCAATCGTTACCATTTCGTAGATTTAAATGGAGAGCTATCCAGGCTAATGCTAGTAAATTATGGCGTGCCACAAGGGTCAGTTCTAGGACCCCTGCTTTTCACAATATACATGCTTCCGTTAGGAAATATTATTAGAAGGCATGGAATTAGCTTCCATTGTTATGCTGATGATACCCAGCTATATATTTCATCTAAACCAGGCGATACAGCTCAATTAACTCGCATAACTGAGTGTGTAAAAGAAATAAGAGATTGGATGACCCATAACTTTCTGCTATTAAATTCTGATAAGACGGAGATTATGCTCATCGGCCCAAAAACTAGTACACAGAAGCTCCAGCATCTCAGCTTGCATTTAGACGGATGTTCTGTAACTACTAGTTCAACGGTAAAAGACCTGGGAGTTATTTTAGACAGCAACTTATCTTTTAAAAATCACATCAATCAAGTTACAAAAACAGCCTTCTTTCACCTTAGAAATATTTCTAAGCTAAGAAATATGTTATCTATATCTGATGCAGAGAAGCTCGTCCATGCGTTCATGACCTCTAGAATAGACTACTGTAATGCATTACTAGGTGGATGTCCTGTATCATTAATAAACAAGCTTCAGTTAGTTCAGAATGTGGCAGCAAGAGTTCTTACTAGGACAAGAAAATATGATCATATAACCCCAATCTTATCGTCCCTACACTGGCTTCCTGTTAAGTTTCGAATAGACTACAAACTACTACTTCTTACTTATAAAGCACTAAATGGTTTATCTCCCATGTATCTCTCCAGTCTTTTAACACGCTACAATCCGTCACGCTCCCTGAGATCTCAAAACTCTGGGCTTCTAGTAGTTCCTAGAATACCAAAAGGCGGTAGATCATTCTCACATTTAGCTCCTAAACTTTGGAATAGTCTTCCTGACAGTGTTCGGGGCTCAGACACACTCACCCAGTTTAAGTGCAGATTAAAAACGTATCTTTTTAGCAAAGCCTACACATAACACACATCACATCAAAACCTTGTGCTCCAGAACATCTGATCACATGCACATTATCAACTTGTGCTGTTAATATCATGAACAGCAGCTACGCTAATTCCTCTCCACTGCTTCTCTTTCTCTCCCCATCCCGAGGCTTTCTGAGGTTTGGCCAGCTCCAGTCACGTCCCACCTCGTGAAGATTATGGACCTATGGGTGATCATGGAGAAGTAGATGCCGAACTCGCAAACATCCCGAACCATCTACAGATGTACGAGTGCCAATTGGATCCCACTTCATGTGTGGCATTGGACCTCCTGGAGTGTTTAAAGGCTCTGGCATGGAGAAGCTGATGCTGGATCTATATGATCACAAATGTTGAGCTCAGTAGCTCCTACTTTTTATACCAAAGACTGTAGAAAGAACATTTACTTATAATCTTATACTCCAGTACTCATGTTAGTTCTCACTCTCCAGTGTTCTGTATTGTTGAAAGATTTATGATCAAACTCTTGATGTCACCCAGATGAGGATGGGTTCCCCTTTTGAGTCTGGTTCCTCTCAAGGTTTCTTCCTCATAACATCTAAGGGAGTTTTTCCTTGCCACTGTCGCCACGGCTTGCTCATCAGGGACAAACGCACACCATTCACCTTCACTGTTGTTTTCTGTAAAGCTGCTTTGAGACAATGTCTGTTGTGAAAAGCGCTATACAAATAAACTTGACTTGACTTGACTTGACTCCATTTCATGATGCGACAAATGTTTTCAATTGGTGAAAGGTTTGGACTTCAGGCAGGTCAATTCAGCACCCGGTTTCTTTGACTATGAAGGTTGTGGCATACTGCATCTGAAATATGCAAGGCTTTCTGAAATATGTAAGATCTGAAAATAGATCATCTGGATGGAAGCATATGATGGTATTAAACCTGTATATGCCTCTCAGCATTTATGGCCCCTTTCCATTGATTCAAGCTGCCCAGTCCATAGGCATTAATGCAACCCCAAACAAACAGAGTTTCAAGATTTTGTACATAATGCTGATAACAACCCGGATGATCCCTATCCTCTTTAGTCTAGAGGACATGGTGTCGATGATTTCTGAAAAAGAATTTAAAATTTAAATTCATCTGAACAGATTTTCCACCTTGCCTCAGCTTCATTTTAAATGAGCTTTGGTCCATAAAAGACAGCAGGATTTCTGGATCATGTTCACATGTGGTTTCTTCTTTGCAATACAGAGATTTAACCTACATTATTCAAAAATTGTTTTGTTATTGAAATTTTTATAAGACTTTGCCTCTTTTGCTTTTTTTCTGGGCAGTGAATAAAAGAACTTATTGATACATGATTATATGTCAGCCATAAATACCTTTCTGTGTTAATGGACCAGAGCCACATTTGCTTCTTAAGAATAACACCATTTGGTGTATGCAGGTCTCTTTTACCAGAGTATATTAGCATATCATTGCTAGTAAATTATTTTAGTATTTTACGTGTTTAGGCAATTATTGTATTGCCTGTTCAGCAAATAAGTTTGACAAATTATTTAAGAAGGTATTTTAATTATAATAAAATTGAACTCTCATTCTCTGCATGCTGGTCCCACTTATGTAGCAAAGCATTACATGCAGTGCAGATACATACTATACACATCATATGCAATAATCCAAATAGCAAACTACAGTCAGATAAGTACTATGAAATAGTTTTGAACTGCATTTAACTATATTTAATAAAACAGTCCAGATGTCTTCGCTCTCTTTCAATGTCATATACGTAAATCTACTGTAGCACATCAATTTTGCTCAAAACCAATAATCTATTTGTCAATTTATTTTTTTTTATTATATATGAATAATAACAAATAAAACAAAGAGGAAAGACTGAAAGGTAATAATGTTTTGGTTCATTAACCCCTTTCTAGAAGCATAGTGCTAGTTTTTTGGTGTCAGAATTTAAACGTTACATAAAAACTTCTGGAGGGTCACAACTCAACATTTTTCATCTTTTAATATATTTGCATTTACAGCGTTTGGCAGACACCCTTATACAGAGTGACTTACTATAGTGTTTTGAAGTCTCTATTAATAAATACATTCTAATTCTGGCTCATTAGTACACAGACTAAGAATACTATCAGTCTGAAATTTGGACATAATATAGATAAAAAAGCAAGCTTTATTTATTTCTTTTTTTTGTTAATTTAAATACTGCTGGAGGAGGGAGATCTTTAGACATCATTTAAAGACTCAGCTGTTTGGACATCATCTGGAAGTTCATTCCACCCAGTAGGTGCCAGAACATAGAAGAGTCTTGTAGCATGGCTTCCTTGTTTGTTGAGATGGTGGGATGTAGAGGATGCTGATCTGATTTATGGTTATGTAGGTGAGCATTAGTATTTTAATTCAGATACGGCCAGCTACAGGAAGCAAGTGGATGGAGTGTAGTAATGGGATGCTGTGCGAGATACTACTGTAAATTACCAATTTGAAAGATGTCAATTTTAAATGCATCCAAAGAAAGTCTTAATTGTTTGGTGCATTGTATCTGGTGTGATAAATGAAGCTAGTGTACACATTTTACAGTGGTGTGGTATTTCAGTTAGTCCCTTGATTCCTTCATTTGAACATTTATTTCCAGCACTATTCCATTCAATTCAGTTTTATTTGTATAACACATTTAAAAATGAGCATGGTCCCAAAGCAGCTTTACAGAGATAAATAGGCTATAAAATATGAATTTATATGTTAGTGGGTATAAGTTTAGTGCTTATAGGTTTAACCCCTTATAAGTTTATCCCTAATGAGTGGTATATCCAGTGGTGATGGTGCCAAAGAAAAACTCCCAGAGATGGTATGAGGAATAGGAAGCAGACTCAAAAGAAAAACCCATCCTCGTGTGGCTGGCATTTAATGTATATTAATTATAGTTTTATCACTGTTCAGTGCGTGCTGTTCAGTGATGGGTCTTTAAATGCAGAATTGTTCATGCAATCTGTAATCTTAAGCCATTTTACAAGACTGTTTATGTCAATTACAGAGTCCAAATCCATCTTCATAGATCTTGAATTGCTCTTCATGGATTGTTTAAGCTGTTGATGTGAAACCATCCTCAGCAGCAGAGAGTGGTCTTCAACTGAATCCATCTCCATCCAGAGGTAGGGCATAGGGATGAATCAGGAGGATCCAAAAAGAAGAAAGAAAAATGATCACTGGTCACTGGTTCCTCAGGAGCATGTTTGACTTGAC
>JAAIIK010000101.1:7010372-7022597 GCA_014706435.1 Silurus glanis | reverse complement strand
GAGAGTTGACGGGTGACTGACAGAGAAATAAGATTTATTGGGTATCCATATTGTTACATAAAATTTAAAGACACTGTGTAGTGTGATCAAGGTGCAAGCATGGACTCCTGCAAGCCAAGCAGCATCTCTACTTCCTAAAAAGCAGAGGAAGGCACAGCTCCCACCACATATCCTCACAATATTTTACAGAGGGACCGTCAAGAGCATCCTGTGCAGATTCATCACTGCCTGGTTTGAAAATTGCACCGTCTCAGATCACAAGTCCATACAGCATATAGTGAGGATGGCTAAGAAGATCTCTTTCCTCCATCATGGATATTTACACCACGCTTTGCATCAGTGAAGAAACCAGCATTGTGGCTGTCCACACACACACACACACACACCCCTCTTCACTTTCCTGCCATCTGGAAAAAGATCCCAAAGCATTCGGACCATAATGTCCAGACTGTGTAACAGTTTCTTTCCACAAGCCAGTGGATTATACAAGCAACACCTCAGAAAAACATACTGGCAAAATTGCTTGACTAAATGTTTTCAACCAAGACTTGAATACGAGCCTGTGTCCCAGTTTGGAACACTAACACTAGCAGTGTTAACAGTGACATTTTTGTGGTATCCATCAACAAATTTAATAACTCTGGGCTGCCTTGGATTTCTTTTTACTACAAAAAATGCTACACTTACACTCTGTTCAAAAATGAACCCAAGTTTACATTTAGCATTTAGCAAAAGACAGGAGACGGAGCTGGATTTGGTGGTTCAAGGTGCTGCGATTTTCATTGGGAGTGATAAAGATGGACAGGATAAGAAATTACTTTATTAGAGGGACTGTGCAGGTAGGACATTTCAGAGACAAGGTAAGAGAGACACGATTGAGATGGTTTGGACATGTGCAGAGGGGGTGCATGGGATAAATTGGTAGAAGAATGCTGAGAATGGAGCCGCCAGGTTAGGAGGAAATGAGGGAAGGCCAAGGAGGAGGTTTATGGATGTGTAGAGGGAAGACATGCAGGTGGTTACGACAGTGTGATATGGAGACTGATGATCCGCTGCAGTGACCACTAACGAGAGCACCAGAAAGAAGAACAAGAATTTACACATTTTAACAGAACTGAACCTATGCTGGCAAAGAATATGGACACTCTTCTTAATAGGGTACACTATAAGTAAAGTTTCTGTTAGTAATAGACCTGCTTTGGGGTCAATGGAAAGGATCATGAGTGTCAGTGTACACGTACAAAGCTGTACATATGAGCACTGTAACTTGTTAGCTCAGGTATTTATACAGAGATCGCTTATTAATGCATATCATTGAAGAGCGCCGAAAAGGACACAACAGTACTACATATTTAACACAAGATGGCGCCATTACGCTGTATCCTATTTGCTCAAACAGCTGCAACACCGCTCTAGCTAAATTGGCAGTGCGTCACAGGGCTTTCGTTAGCAACATGCTAGTGTGTTTAGCGAGATAAAATGATCTTTCTTATCTTTGTAGTTACTGGCTTGTGTAAGATTTCGCCTGGTTTGTAATGTGAAAATAAACACATCTCGTGCATTGGGTGAAATGATCATCCGTGGTCAGTGTTTTTTTTTTTTAAAACGGACTGGCTAATAGCCATTATTTAGACTGTTGCGGAAATGTTTGGCGCATGTTAATGACGCAATGATTTGGGCGTTAGAAGAAAAACAAACAAAATAAAATCAGTAGCGTGTTTTCTAGCGCATGTCTTTTTTTGTCTTGTTGAAATCAGATTGTTTATGGCATTTTGTTGATAATCATATTTTGCATTTGAATATTCATTTAAATTAATATAAATAGATAAATAAATAAAAACACCAATTTGCTATACAGGTGCTCTGGGATTTGTAGTCTAGCTCGATTTGGACTATAAGCGTATTCGAAGCTTTGAATATGTCTCCGTTTTCTATGTAGGCGCGCACTACATAGGATACACAATAATAATAGCTTCTGCACACATCTGTAGTGAACTCTGGTTCCAAAAGAGGGGAATTTTGGATTGAACCAAAGTCTCCCCACCCGATGTGTGCTGTGCTGCTGCGTGCGCCTCTGTGCCCCCCTTCTCCTCCCTCCCCTTTGTTCTTTCTGTCTTTCGGCATCCCCCCATCCCCCACTACCTCTCTCTCTCCCTCTCTCTCTCCATCTCCCACTCTCTTACCATGAGTGTGTGTATGTGTGTGTGAATGCTTTTCCGATTCCAAACCGCCTGTAAAAAAAAATCCCCCAAAAGAGAAGAAGAAAAAAACGAGCCGGAGGAAAAATAGAAGAGAAAAAGGAAAGACGTTCAGACCAGGACTTATACACCGAAATCTGCCTCGATCTGCTTAATATCTGTAAGTCAATTCTTTTATGATGCGTTCTTCATAATGATCTTTATAAAATGTCAAGAGCATGCACTAACTGTCCAGATGTGTGTGTGTGTGTGTGTGTGTGTGCGTGTGTGTGTGTACTGTTTGGAAAATAAAGAGAGAAACCCTATAAACAAGCATCAAGCCATTTCTGTAATCAATTATGTTTATTTGTTAAAGTGTTTTCTCTTGTAGATGAGTAGTGAAAGACGAATGGAGGTATTATTTAAGGAGCCATGAAGAAAGAGAGGGAGAGAGAAAGAAAGAGAGAGAGAGAGAAAGAAAGAAAAAGCATGGCCACTTGTCTTCATCTGCCTGTCATGCATTTCTCCACAGAGCAGAGAAAAGAGGCGAACGAGGCAAAGGGATTCAAAATGGTGCTGGGACTTTTTCTCTCTCTGTGTGTGTGTGTGTGTGTGTGTGTGTGTGTGTGTGTTCATTGTGAAAATCATTGTGTGTTGGTTATGGCACATGGTGCAGATTCTTTTGATGGGGGGGGGTTAGTGAGAGAAAGAGCAACCCATCAGAGATCTTTTGGCTGCAGATGGTATTGAGGCGTGATGAAAGCTTAGCATCTTTTGTTTGTGTATGTCAGATGCTGAATGTTGAATTTAGATTTGTATTTAGAGCTTATTTTGGCTTAGAAAGTTTGATATTGCCATTGTGATCAATTGCATTTCGAGGTTCTCATTTCTCATTTTGTTTTATTCGCTGATCAATTCTGTTGTTGCAAGAATGAATATTTAATTATATCATTCATTTCCCCTTTTTTGCACAGGTAGTTTCATTCTGTATCATTTAATGTACATTATGTTTATTGAATGCTGCTTGCACTGTGTTAACAAATCTATTTAATCGAATGAAAACTGTGCTTCCTTTAAATTTGTTCAGACGTCAGTACTCGGTAGGTCGTCTGGCTGTAGTGATGCAAATGATGAATCAGTCTACTTCTGTACAAAAACGGCTGTCTATGTAAGAGGTGTTTTTGTAAACTGTCCTCGACATTTTCTTGTGTTGTTGTTAATGTAATGCTATAGGTACTGATTCTAATCATATTCAGGCCTTGTTTATTGCATTAGTATAAAGTGCATTGAAATCACAAAATCATTTGTGCTTTTACATCTCTGTGGACTTTATTTAAAATCATAATCTACAAAAGTCCTATATGTATAAATCTGTAGTTACATAGCTACATGCACAGTAGTGATACTCATTTTACCCCAGTATGGTCAAACAAAATAAACACAGATCTTTCAAACAATAAACACACTGTTCATTATCAGTGGTCATGATTTTAGGTGAATTTTTTTATAGATTACATCTGGTGCAATTAATTAATATCAGCATTATCACTTGAAGGAACGGATGCTCGTTTAGAACCATGCTCCCTGGTTGGTGACGATGTTGCCCTTAAGACGATCCTTTGGTGCCAAAGGTGCTGAGGTCGTGAGCAAGTCCAACCCGGGAAACCCATTATACATTGTGATGCCATGCATCACATGCACGTGATTGTGGTATTAGAAAAATAGAAAAAAAAAAATGGTCAGTTAATTTAAACCTACTCTCCTATTGTTTGTTAAAAGAGGCTTAAATAATTGTCAAGCTGAATGTAAATATGGCAAGGTATAATCTAACAAGGTAGACAGGTCTCGACATAGGATACTAAAATGACCATTACTAAACTTGAAACATTTTCAGTCTCTCTCTCAAATAAAACAAACAAGAAATGGCATAATAAGAAAAACTACTCCTAACTGGTTAAAATGCTGCAAATATAATAAAAAAAAAAGCGTGTGTACTTACTGTTCCTGATAATATGCTTACAGAAATACTTACAGAAATGCAGATGAGATGCGTCTAGTGGGAATTCGGGGAGATTGAGAGTGAGATTGGTTATACTGGAGACAGGCAGAGAAATACAAATCATGGGATAATATCGCACAGCACTTGTCTTTCTAAAACCCTTTTGCCATATAGAATTAAAGCTGTATATTCTACCTCAAGGTCACAAGTACATGAAAAATATTGGTATTAAAACAGGATTTTCAGACCCATTTCCATTTGTTTTAGTGTGAATTGAGCACTGCTGTTGATCTTTGTGTTTATTCTGATCATATTTGGGCCATGTCTGGTTTTATTTACTAGATAAGGGTTGTAGAATTTTAGATCAAGTAAGTGTTTTAGGATTTACAGCTTCCCATGTCATCAAACAGCCCAACAATTGTATCAGTACAGCAGTCGTGAAGCTGATTTTTTTTAAATCAAGTAGCCAATGGATAACTGTAAGGGTTGTGGAGGAACACTCGGATTTGGAAAGGAATACACTATGGATGGGGCACCAGCCCATTTCAGAGCACCATTCACACACACATACACACTTTTGTCACATACTTGTTCACACCTGGGGCAATTTATCAAATCCCCCTACTGGCATGTGTTTGCGAGGAGGGGTAAAAATCATTATGTTTTATTTAATCATATTAAGACAGACACTCTCACATGTATATGCATATACCCTCAGGGTGTTTTGGTTTCCCCAGATAACCAAGGGCAGAGGATGCTGGGGGATTTTGCCTTGTGGCTACTTGTAAAACCCCAGTAGCTTGAACAGTCACAATAATGGAATTTGACTTTTCTAACATTGAGGTACACTGGAAAATGACCACAGATTATTAAAAAGCCAAATTCTTAAGCATGGATGAACATCAAGTCTGCAGCCTCGAGGGTTCTACGTATTAAAACTTTCAAATTCAGAGAAATGTTAAAAGTAATTATTTTACTCTTATGACAATGTATTTTTGTTGGATGTAGGTTACTCGGTCACAGCTACAGTAAAATAGCGGGCATTGTAATTTATTCTGAGAAAATATTTTATCCCAGTGCATTCGTTAAGTGAAAACAAGTACTAGAACAAGATCAGATGTCTAAAATGAATATAAGAGGTGACTATAAGCCTTTACATTTTAAGTTGGTTATATGATTATATAATCAAATGGCTCTAAATGCTATTAACCATAAGGGATGTTCTGAAAGGTACAATGCAGACAATGAATTGTTTTTACAAGTAATTTTTGTATCCAGTTCACACACTAATTGTGTGCTTTCTCACCTATAACAAATATTATTCGACCTGTAATAATGTTTTCTTAGACAGTGTTGTCAGATGGCTAAAAACATATTGGCAAACTAAAATTCCTACTCTTTAAA
The DNA here is from genome assembly GCA_014706435.1 of Silurus glanis. Lineage (NCBI taxonomy): Eukaryota > Metazoa > Chordata > Actinopteri > Siluriformes > Siluridae > Silurus > Silurus glanis. The sequence continues at coordinate 7,017,017 of JAAIIK010000101.1, read as the reverse complement.
CTCCTTAACCAAAGTATTATTTAAAATAATTCTATAGTGGACAAGTTTGTTTCCACATATCTGTTTTATTACATATATTGTCTTAAATAAATAATAGCTGTGAAAACAAGCACACCCACAGACTAGCATGAAAAAAAAAATCTATAAGCGTTGCTTGTAAGCACGGTTCCTCAGAGTAAAAGAAAGGGGCACTTGGATCAAGATTTTAAAACACCAATTCCAGCATAACCTGCTATATTGAAGGTTCTCAGACCTTTTGCAACCAGGGCCATTTTATTTTTATGCACATAAATCCTAATGTACCCCCCTCAGTTTGCCCATAGCCAATGTTTAGCTCTTATTAGACATTATGTTTCCAGATTTTAATCTCCTTTTGATTAGCGATGCTCATTTATGTTTATGCAAGAACATTCTATGTGATATAAATCTGAGTTTTAATGAGGGCAGGTGGCGATTTGCGAAGCGTAAACTTCTAATAGCTTGCACTCTAATTGCAGTAATGCTAGCAGATGGCAGTAACTTTAGCACTGTTGTACCCTGTTAGCTTAGTGTTTTTAATGCATACTTTTTCAGTAGTTAGTGGAAAGAGAAAAGAAAGAAATGCAATAAAAATAATTGTATTAATATTTTATTTAAATGACTTGCCATCCAACTGAAGTTGGGGCAGTTTATAGAATAATGTGAATGTGATCCATTAACTACTTTCGTTGCGTAGCTGCAGCAAGGCTGTGTGATTGCCGCATTGCCATTCGCATTACAAATGTAACATCATATCAAATGCATGTCGCATGCATCCTAGACCTCAGTGAATATGCAAGGGGCCTAAATCAAATATGTGGCAATTTGCTCAAGTGATCCACTTGCTAAAGTCAGCTTTAATTGTTGCTCATTTTAGAAGTGATGTGTCAGTAGCAGCATTTAGGGATTGCTAATTGTCAGACATTTGGCTTGGCATTACCACCTTGTCACTGGACTGTTATGCCAAAACCTGTGCACCAATCTTCCTCACCTTTCCCTCATACCAAGTCATGGCTCTTTCCTATCCTTTTTTTTTTCTGTACTCCTACACTCTAGGGAGCCGGTGCGAGGAGTTATTTTAGAGAATGTCGTTCGGTTGAACATGGCCTCAGCTGGGCAGGGACTGTGCCAGTCTGCAACTGCGGGTATTTTTGGGCCGTGTGTGGGCAGACACTACGAATCGCTGCTTTTCTTTCTGATGAAAAATAAATGTATCCGTGTGCTTATCGACGTTACCTCGAATAGAAAGATTTTACGATTGCAAACGGGTCAGCGCGATTGTCATTATTTTTAACATGAAAATGGTGCTGCAATGAAAAGAGCAGGAAGATACTAATATGTGAGACATCCCATTTGTTTAAAATATCCATAAGATTCAGAAGTGGGTTGCATTCAAGAAGTGTGGATCAAACTGTGAATGTTGTGAATGCTCACCTAAAATTCTGCCTGAGCCACATCAGCTTTTTTGTTTGTGATCGAAGGGTCATAAACTAATTTATTTATTCATTTTTTATTTTTAATTAACACTCAACACTCTTGATCCTGAGCTAATGTTACTCTCTTTATGGAGTATCTGACTGTGTCTCCTCCAGGCTCTTTGGTTTCTTAAAATGTGCTGTTTTGATGAATTGGCTAATAGAAATTGCCCCTAGGTGTGAATATCTATGTGCATGGTCCTCTGCAAAGGACTGGCATCCCATGGTTTGCTCAGGCCTTGTACACAGATATTTTCTGAAAACCTGTTTCTTTTATCCTGTCTCTAAGTGTCCTGATGAAACAGAACAAAAAATGTTGCAAGCACAACAGTCTAGAGATAGTATGTTGTAAATTGTATGGTCTGAGTATAGTCCAAGGATAATGTAATAGGAGCATCATAGTGAGCATTAAAGAAAGGGAATTGTGCAAAAATATAGCTGCATTGACAGTGGATTCATATGAGCAGGAAGGGGATGAAGTGGAACTTTTGCCTAATATTACACGTGTGTTATCCAAAATCTCTATTCACAGTATGGTTTGTACCAATAAAGTGGTGGATTTCTGAGCAGTGCAAATGGTTTTGTATTTTGGCCTCAGCATAGGGGTCAAATTAAAAAACAAAGTGACATAAATTGCAAGCACATTATTAAATAAGAAATTACAGAACACAATCCAGCTGCCTGGCAAGCAACCATGGATGCAAAATTAATAACATATGCAAAAATATAATGAAAACCCCAAACACATAAAACAAACTATGTTTTCAAGAATATACATGCATGGAAGTGGCCTCAGTGAGAGATTGGGAGATTCCGGATAAATTATTAAAGTATTCATGAATGACTCAGTGGCTTCATTCCTCCTACTTGAGATCCAAGACACGTTCCTGTTTCCATATATGGCTTCCAGACACACATATGGATTTAAGGACCACAAAATTTCCTTATATGAATTAATGACTTGTTTTTTGAAGCTGTAGATCATTTTAACACATCAGCCAAGGTTAATTGAATATCAAAATTCTGTCTCAAACAGATACAGCTTAGGCAGTTTTCATGTTTTTAAAAATAATTTCTCTTTCATGTCTGAGATTTAGGTTGATCTTCAGCAGCATGGTGTGAAAGGCTCGTGGGGGGAGGTGTGGGTCTCTATTGTGCATCCCCTCTCTGGAGTATGAGTGATTTCACTGCACCACTCAGGCCCGGAGGCAATACACATACACACGCACTTACTACACGTTCTTGATGGCTCCTGCTGGTACGTGGGCTGTGCATGAGACAGAATTAGCATGTCCACCAGCTGCCTGTTCATCTGCGATTGTGAATGCGAGTGCTTTCCAGAGGCACTAATGAGAGGCAGAGGGTTCTGGTGTTAACATAAAAGGTCGGATGGAATGAAACTTCTGTGTTTGGATTTCTATTGATCTTCTAACATGACCGCACTGTATCAAGTGCAGGCTTTGCAGATGCTTAAAGTGGCATTATGACCCCTGCTAAATTCAGAAGTTCATTTAGCATAACTGTGTGTATATATTGACGCCATTTTTAGTATCTAATTTTCTAAGCTAATGTACTTTACTATCACAGATGAACCTGTTGCTATTTTTAAATACTATTAAGCATTAAAAATTGCATAGTCATCAATACTTCATCACCAGATGGTGTGTGGGACTGTCAAATATGGCTAGCCAAATATGGTTAGCATCACTCTATACAGTCTCAAGCCAAAATGGGGACACTAATAGTGGAATGATAGATGACAGTGGTGATGACAGTTATGGTGTGAGTGATGGCATAGTAATGATAGAATGGGGGTGAAGGAAGTTATAGTGATTGACGATGACTGATGAATGATGTGCTAGTGACGATGGAGGGGGTGGAATGATTTGCATTTACAAGGCAGATTTTCTTTTCTTGAGCTACATAGACTTTCATTTGAGCACTTGAGACCCTTGCTCAAGAATCCAGTTTTGGCAGCTTAGAGGCGCTGGGGTTTGAACTCATGAAATTTTAATCTGATGTGCAATGCTTTAAATAACAAACAATACACCAACCACCAAACCAAGCAATTTATTGTGACAATGAAAGTGTCATTATAGAGTGATTGTGATTAGGGTGAAGAAATGGTCCTGATGCACAAACTGTTATGCTGGAGTGAGCGTACAAGACAGAGTATGATCATGACAGAGACCTGGTTATTAGAAGATAAGGTTGATTAGGGTTGCGGTCATTGCCTTAGATTTTGTAGCTGAAGCCAGAGGCTATGTACAGGGTTAAAGCGATGGATGGATGGATGGATGGATGGATGTGTACAGAACAAGTACTCAACAATGAAATGCAATAAAGAATCTACCAAGTGATAGTGTCTGAGGTGATTAGGTGCTGATTCTACCCTAATACCAAGGTGTATTATCTGTGTTAGCCAAAAGTGTATATGCAACAAAACATAACAATTTCAGATTGTCATACTTAGAAACTTAGATCATTATTATAGTTTGTATCTATTATTAAAGCTATTATATAATAGCTTAACATTTAAATGTAATTGTTGTTACAGTTACACCATATTAGTTTCTTATTCAGATTTTTTTTATGTGAGTAGACTTTAGTAGTAAAGTTTTACTAGAACACTCTGGCAGTAAACATTAAAGAAAATGAGTAAGTAAGGTCAAAACTATGTGCTAGTTCTTACACAATTGTTCGGATTATAATGGCTCACAGAGGGCAGAGGTGCTGGAGCGCTGAAAGCCAGCCAGAGTGGGCTTTTATGGAAGCCAGGAGAACAAAATACTGCAAAACAATAACTCTCCCTTTCATCTCTTTCATTTTTAGGTCCTGTGAGGGTGTTCAGAAAGAGAAAGAGTGTATTATGTCATTTTGAGAGTCTTACTTAAGTCTGTTGAAGTTGTGCTTTTGTTATGTCAAAGGGTGGTTATGTGTATATGCTGCTAACTGGAGTTCTCGTTTGCTTTCTGAATTTGTTTATCTCTGCACAGTGTATTTCAACAAGTTTGTCCTTTGCTGTAGTTCTGTGTAAAAGTTGGATGGCGTTCAGAATGCCTAAAGTAGGGGTTAGGTGATAATGCAAAAAAATAATTGAAATGCTAGCGGCATCAAGGCACTCAGGTATTCATATTTAAGCAACGACAACTAAGCAATATGTTACAAAACAACCACACAGTTGTAAGTGCAATATGCCAAAGAAGTTCTATTAAAAGACATTTATATGAAGTAAGAACTATTGCACATGCAATATGGCCACATAGAACTGATCCCAGAGATGCTTTACTCACTTTATTGCATGTCAGCTAGCTAGCTCAGATTGATCTGTACATTCCCGTTATAGTTGCTTCTGGTAAAATTGCGTCCCGTCTCAATTTCCATTTTCATCTGACAAACTTTCGTGTTTTAAAGCTCCCATTGAATCAAAAACCTAGTCATAAGTAATACAAGCTAGTGTGATAGTACATGTTACTCAGACTACAGTTGAGTCAAACCACAGCAAATGAAAGAGTTGATATAGAGATTTTACTGTGCAGACTTTCACTGAGTTCTCTTTTGCTGTAGTGAGTTGTATTAATATTTGAGCAGAATATTTCTCCCTGTCTATCTGTCGCTTGTTTCACCCCCACTGTTTGTGTTGTTCTCGCAGTTGGACCTCACAGTTCGCACACATACACACACAGAGCGCTAGTGTGTGCCCAGTCTCTCACACAGAGCGCCTCTTTAAGCTCGTCTCTTTATGATAAATAATTCAGAGCTGCCCCTCCCTCGCTCTTTTGTGAATTTGTGTTTTTATATATACGTGTGTGTGTGTGTGTGTGTGTGTGTGTGTGTGTGTGTGTAGGGTGAACCTCTTACTGTAGATCAGATTGACACAGCAGGTGAAATCTTTTGTCAGAATAGGAGGTACTTTTGTCTTTGAGAGCATTATGAATAGAGAAAGTGACAGACATTGCATACACACTGAGTGGGAGAGAGACAAAACACACTTACAGGCAAGGTCACATCTATAAGTGACGATAAGTGATTTATTCCATAATGCAAGACATTACAGGTTAGAAATTATGACTTTTGGTCAGTTATTTTTCACATTTTGGGATTCCTTTGCTACATTTTTTCATTATAATAATAACAAAAAAAAGTTGTTGTGTTTTTGATTGACTTATATTGTATTATCGAGCATATGCTGAAGGTTTTTAACTCCACCTACTTGGCCAATTCACACCATCATATGCCTAAAGAGCATGTATAAACAGTATATGTCAATTTATGTCACTGTTATACTGTATATGATATTTTCATTAAAAGAAATTGTCATACTACCTAGGGTTAAAATACTTAATCATATTTACATAGCTCAAAATCAGTATATTTTTTATTCAATATCAAAAATCTTTGTATGCTTTCATATTCCTATTTAAAAGAATATTACAGAGAAATGTTCAAATGACCAAATTGTTTATAATTGCTAGCCTTTATACTAAAAGCATGAAAAGATTTTCTGTAATAGTGATTCAATTATAAATATTGAATATACCAAAAACTAAATTCTTTTTGTTTTAGTTTTAACTGAAGACTTTTTTTGTTTGTTTATAAGATAGTCAAATGTATGCATGATTAATTAGATGAATATGAAAATATTGCTCTCTCTATTATTATTATTTTTTTAAATATGTACTGTGGGACTGTGGGATATGATTGTATATAAATGTGTGCCTTCCTTCTCAGCTTTAGCAGTAAACTGATGACTCTGCAGCTGCACACTGTGCATCTGTCTCACACATCATACGATTAGCTTAAGCTTGTATAATGAATATACAATTTAGGTTTGCATCCAAACGCCAGTGTCCAACAGCTAAAATATTAGATATTATATATGTTTGCCCATATTCCACTAGCCAGAAAATAATTTTGTAGTGCAAACAGTAAAAAGAAACAAAAAAAAATGGTACAAGCTGTATAATCGATTATGTAAATGTGGTGAAAAAAGAAATAGAATCAAAATACAATAATTAAAATTAATATACAAATAATTTGCTAGTAAACCTAAAACAAAGAATAAATGCAAGTCAATACCTGTAAGTGAAAAAATGTGGTGTGTGTGTGTGTGTGTGTGTGTGTGTGTGTGTGTGTGTGTGTGTGTGTGTGT
>JAAIIK010000101.1:6980249-7002268 GCA_014706435.1 Silurus glanis | reverse complement strand
CTCTCTCTCTCTCTCTCTCTCTCTCTCTCTCTCTCTCTCTCTCTCTCAGCTGTTTTGTTGTTCAGCTTTACCCGTTTTTTTGTTGCTGTGCTTCGCTATGCTCAATTGTGCTTTTTCTAACCATGACCTTGCTTTCCTTTTGTTTTTTCTTTCTTTCTATCTTTCTTTCTATTTGTTTTTCTTTCTATCTTTTTTCCTTCTTTCTTTCTTGTTTTTTATTTGCTATTTCAGATTTGCATATCCATCCCTCCTTCATTTGCCTTTGCTTCAGTGAGAATGGCAGGCGGACCCCCCTCTGACAAATACACTTTTCTCTACCCGACAGACAGCAGCCTGAAGAGGTCAGTGTAGAGACTGGTACTGTCAAAAACAACCCCATATCTACCTTGAGGGGGTGTGTGTGTTTACCTAAATGTGACTTTACATGACAAATGTATTGTAAAATATCTATGTGCTGCTGTTTTCACCACCTTAAATATTAAAATGGTCAACAATAAAAAGAATACATTTGCACACTAAATATAAAAAGTATAGCATGAGAATCTCCATTTTTATTCACAAAGGACTAGTGTAAGTGCAGGTGTTTTTAAAATAAGTAGAAGCTGCTTAAATTAATTTTTGATAGCATTAAAATGCCTACGCATAAAAGCATCTTTTATGATTGGTACAACTGATGTCCTGGGCATACTATGTTTCTGACACAAATGTCCAGGTCCAGCATCTCAGATAGGAAATGGAAAAATTAATAGGGCATTAAATGTTGACAATATAGTTTTTCCACACCACAATAAACTGTTTTTTTAATCATCAGAAAAAAATTTTCAAGGTCCAGTTACATCTGGAAATGCTGTTTTTCATAGTACAGAATACATAAAAAGCAGAGATAATGCAAAATGTTAATATCAATATATTCACCGAAGTAGTGAATATGACTTTAAGCAGTGTTATGTTCAGTCATAGGACAAAATCTAATATCGATTTACAAATTAATTGAAACAATCAGGCCAAACTTTTGCTCAAGTCTATAATCAATATCTAGCCTATATAACTTGCTAGCTTTGTTAGTATGCTCAAATTGATGCTAACTATCAGACTACTGGGCTAGCAGCTAAGGTTAAAATGTCCGGCTTGAAAAAAAACCCCCGTAAAAATGGAAAACGGGTCACACAGATTGTTTTACAAGGTTTTACTTTTACTAGGTTTTACAAATCAAATAACTCGTCTCCTAAAAAAATTATAAGTATATTGGGCTGACAGCTGCAGCATAGAGGAATGCATATGTACACATGACAGTTAAAACAAATCTTCACGAAATTCCTGAAGTTATCATTATTAAAATGTGTGCAAAATAGTTTGATATTTGATATGTACTTAGCATCCATATAGGTAAAATTGTATATTACAAAGTGAGAAGGGCCTTCTTTCTTTCTGTCATCCAAAATAGCTAACATGCTAGCTAAACTAGCTTGCAATGGAGCTAGTATCAAAGAGGAAAATTGTTCTATTTAATGCTAAATCATTGCTTCTTTCTGATTTCTGGATATATTTTTTTTCCAGAATATCACAGGAAAAAGTTTTGTAGAATTGCAAGTTAGCAGCCACTGTTTCTCCATTATGAGAGGACATGAGCCGCAAACTGCCAGACAAAGCTTAGATCCTATGCACAGGAAGAACATTAACACTTGTTGGCATTTTACATAGATTCTGTGGATTATACACACAAAAGAATGCTGTATAAATGCTACAGGGATGTTATCTTATAGCTGTGTAACTAAGTGTGTCTCTCTGTGTTTCTCTTTCTTTCTCTGTTTGTGTGTTTCTCTCTTGATCTCTGCGTATCTGTCACTTCTTGTTTGTGTATTTGCCCTCAGTTGTTTGTGTGTGAGTCTTCATCTCTGCCTGATTTCTCTTGGCTTGGACACCCAAATTCCATGTCATCTGTTTTTCCTATCCATATTTTTTTTACATATTTGTGTCTTTTGAAAGATTTCAGCTGTCTTTTGGTTTTGGGTCGGTTTTGCAGAGTGTATTTGTATGGAATTAATATTTTCCTACTTTCCTCTGTATTATTGCTCTCTCTCTCTCTCTCTCTCTCTCTCTCTCTCTCTCTCTCAGCAAGAGCAGAGTATCCAGTATGAACCCTGTGTACAGTCCAGTGCAGCCTGGGACTCCTTATGGAAACCCTAAAACCATGGCATACACAGGTGAGAATCATTGTTATGAGAGTAATGCAATTAATGAGATATTAGCTGCCTAGATAATCTGCAGAGAAAACACTATAAAATCCATTGTTTCACTGGGAACTGAATGCTGATTTGCAATCATTTTTAACATCTTTAAGAGACAGAATTTAAAGTGCTTTTGTTTGTTTGGAACAACATTTGGTTTCTTCTATGCATTTTAGCCTCACTGTCTATGCTTGATGTTTATTTTGCCAACCATAATAGATGTCTATACTTGCTTTATTATTGCCATTATCATCCATTGGTTTCCATAATTCTTTTTCAGGTTTTTATTCACTATCCATACTCATTTATTCCATTCATAAATAACCTAATACTAATCACCAATACTCACAAACGATACTCGCAATCGTCAATCCTGGATGTCTGTACTTGCCATCACTTATTGTTCCTACTTGTTATCCATATTCTTTTGCAATACTTACTGTCCATACTCATCCTTTCTCATTATCAGTAATCACTGTCCATACCCATAATCAATACTCATTGTCAACACCCACTATCCATACTGTCCATATTCAAAGTTCAATCTCTCTATCCAGAGTCAGTACTTGTTTTCCATACTCATCATGAGTACTCACTGTCCATACTCACCATCCATAATCATTGTCAAAATTCGTTGTAAATACTATCAGTACTCACTGTTCATTCTCTCGATCCATACTTATCAATGCTTGCTGTCCATACTTATTATTGAATCTCTCATCCATAATCATCATTCACATATTCTCTCCATTTAAAAACCTGAATATTTAATGTCTTTGTTTGATCCATACACATCAACTATACTCACTGTCCATAATTGCTGTCCAAACACATAATTAATACTCACAGTTAATTAGGGCTGCTGCTAACGATTATTTTAGTATTCGAGTATTCTGACGATTATTCCAGTACTTTTTCTTTATTAAAGGGCAATACTAAATAATAGAGAGAAACATGTCTCTTAAAATGAACAAGTAATTAGTTTTTCTTTTTAGAAAAATCCTTAAATGTTTTTGCTTAAATGAATACAGGAATATTGGTGAAAATAAACTCATTTAGTGCATTTAATTGTCATCTTACATCAAAATACAAATATAGTGTGTTCAGAAATTCCCTCCGCAGTGGCCACGTAGAGTAAGTTATGGGAAACTATTAGTTTAATGAAACTCATTAGTCTTACTCATGTATTTATTTATTAAATCTCGCATAGTATCACGATGTGGTATTCTTGTATAAGATCACTTGTTAGGAAAATTGTCCTTCTCTTACTGTCGGGCAGCAACAATATGCATGGACATACTGTACTTATTGCTTCTATAATTGTACAGCACATGTTTAATTCAGCATATTTCCTGCTTTTCAGCGGGGAACGCCACTGGCATGTGTGTGTATTCAAAGGATAGCACTGTAGTGTCGACCGCATTGCTGTGAACATCTAAGAGTCAATTATAGAGAGAAAGAGAGAGACAGGTGTAGAGCTGTTACACTGCAATTATGCGATACTTGCAGTCTTTTATGGAGGTGACAAGAAAGATGTGTCAGTACTTATTCATGAGATATATAAAAAAAAAAAAAAAAAAGATAAGACGTGTGGCTGCAAGGAGCAATAGAAAGGGAGAATGCTGAGGAGACAGAAAGAATCAAAGTTTGAGCAATGTGCAATTTGGTCAGCTGTGTTTGGATTATTGAGTGTATACTAATATATGAAAAAAAAAAATGTTCCACTGGATCAGCATTCCTTGAATTCTTGTTTTTCTAAAAAAAAAAAAAAATCAGAATAAGTGTCTGAATTGGTACAACCTCACCAACTTACAGGCCATCAGTGTCATAACAAAGTGCTCCCGGTCATAAATATTTTGAGAAAGTGTTCCTGCACGCTGCTGCGTAGGTATTGCTTTTTTTCCAGACCTAAAATGCTTGCATGATAGCATATTCACTACAAAAAAAAAAAAATAGCTTGCTTAGGATAAGTGGGTTTTGGGAGATTTTAGAGCTTGACTGTTAGGATTTCCAGCATTCAGCATCATGGGCATTAGTACACTAGCATATCCCTGCTAAAAAAAAAAAAAAATAAAATAAATATATACATTTTATAATCAGAATTGTTTTGGTTGTAATAAAAACTGAATTGGCATAACCCTGTTGTCTCTACTGATACTTACCTTGTATTTATATTGGCAGCATGTTGTACAAAGTGTTCTATTACTCATTTATAACATCCATTAGGCACATCACATATTGGTATCTATTGAACACCAACAGCGATCATTAGGACATCATTAAGCAGTCAGATTCCAATATGTTTCCACAAAGGTTCCTTTGCTATTTTTTTATGTAATAAAAATCATGGAATAATGGTTACCAATTGATTGTTTGTAATGGTATTTGTAGTGGAAATCTTTAGATTTTCTGTAATTGTTCTTATTGTTGTTGTTTTTTTTCCAGCATGGATGGGTGTGATGGTCAGGTGTCCACAAACCTTTGGTTTTATAGTGTACATTAATTTTCTAGATTGATGCACAGTACCATTAATAGGAATAGCTACACTATATAAATATATTTAATACTTTTCCTTATGGTAGCAAATACTAGATAGTTTTTTTTTGTGAAAGCCTATGTGAAATTAGCCCTTGGTAATTTCTGACAGCACACTAGCTGTCTTATTTAATATTACTGTTAATAGTAAATACATTTTACTGAGCACACACATTTTGGTTGTTCAGTTGGTACATAAATATGATGATAATATATAGCCATGTATCTGCATTGTAGGTGATTTCTGAGAAGCAGTATTTATTACGTCAGATACAGTGGGACCAGCTCACTCTACATCAGACATGGCAGTTTTAACTTATTGTTCCTGGAGAGTTGTGTCTGATTCGTGTGTGTGTGGGTGTGTGTGTCTGACAGCTCTGCTGTTCAGTATGGCAGTGGGTGCTATGTGTTTCGCACTCGCTCAACTGTATCTTATTAAGACAGACGAGTGGTAATGAACACCATCTGGGCCCATCCTGTTCAATCACCAAGCCTGCGCGCTACCTTTCTCTTCTCTCTCTCTCTCTCTCTCTCTCTCTCTCTCTCTCTCTCTCTCTCTCTCTTTCCCTCTTATTCACCAAATGTTCTGACGTTGCCATGGAAGATTTACATTAGTATATCACAGCTGATGACTAAATTAGACTCTTAGTCATCATCCTTTTGAGACACGAACTGACATTTTCGCAGCGTCGTGTTCCTTTTTTCCCCCACATTATGTTGCTTACATCTTTTCTGCTGTGTGCGTGTTTGTTAGGTTACCCAGCAGGCTATCCTACTGCAGCACCTGCCTACACACCAAGTCTCTATCAGACAGGTAGTCCAGGGTACCCTCCAGGTAAGAAAGCACACACACAAATGCACACACAGTATGCCGCATACTCCCTTATACAACAAGTAGAATTTGATGCCAACATAGAAGTCTCCACTGTCAACAACACTTCAATGTTCCCAAATTATATGCTTCAAATACCCATAAAATAAACCATGAGCATTTTTGGAATGTATATATCTGTAATTTAATTGAAGACAAGAACAAGACAATTTTTTCTTTGTCATTTTGTAAAATAAAAATGCCAATCAGGTCAGAAGAAGAAGGTAGACATTGGTTGAAGTGGATTTTGCATCTCCAACCTGGGATAGATTTTATATCTCTTACCAAGATCACTGTATATAAATATACATGCAATATCATAGTGTGTTAGAAACAAAATTGGCATAAGAATGAGGTAAGAGGTAAGTCACATGAGATTATATTAGGTTACATATGAATATAGATGTCATGATTATTAGGAATTTTTGGAGGCTTTAAATATGTTGCATAATGAAATGTCTACAGCCCATAATCATGCACCTTGTATATGGTGCTCTTATGTATTCGAAAACAGGGTGCGTACTAAATTAATTAACCTTTTAAAGAAAATGTGCCTTGAACCTGAACTGTTTTCTGTATGCCGAACAGTTAAGTGCTATTAGAAAAAAACTGTTTCAGACATTTGACCTGGCTGTGACCTTATATATGTTTGGACTGATTCCATAATCTAATCTTGACTGCTGGATACAATTAAATTTCACATAAATCTGACAAACAAATAACCGCTCTTTCTTCCACTCTATTCCGTTCATTTCGACTTCCAGAAGCAGCTCCTTCTCAAGACAAACATTCCACCCCTTAAACATCTTACTCATAATGTACATCAAATATATATTTTTATAATAAGTATGTGAAAATAAGGTTTTCAGCTTTAGACAGTAGAAGGCTTGGCAAAATAGCTACAGTGCATCCAGGAAATATTCACAGCGCTTCACTTTTTCCACATTTTGTTATGTTACAGCTTTATTCCAAAATGGATGAAATTCCTTATTTTCTTCAAAATTCTACATACAATACACCATAATGACAAGGTGAAAGAAGGTTGTTTGAGATCTTTGCAAACTATAAAAAATAAAAAATGAAAAAAATCACATGCACATAAGAATTCTTAGCCTTTGCCATGACACTCAGCATTAAGCTCAGGTGCTTCCTGGTTCCACTGATCATCCTTGAGATGTTTCTACAACTTGATTAGAGTCCACCTGTGATAAATTTAGTTGGTTGGATGTGATTTGGAAAGACACACACCTGTCTATATGAGGTCCCACAGTTAACTTCAAATGACTGCCAAGATGATAAAATAATGAAGCAAAGGCTACAAAACTCTATGTAGATTCTATGTAAATCTATGTAGATGATGAACTGTAGATGTAAATGGCATTGGATTAAACTTTTAGTTTTGGACAGCATCCAGTAGATGAGATGTCCTGTTCTCTCCATCCTAACAGATGGGTGTGAAAAAGTGTAGGCAGAGTTTAGTGCAGAAACACACACACTGGGCATCGTGCCCCGTCTGGGCATGTGTGTGAACTGCTGGGTGTGTATTAACACCTGTGGAGAGTCGAGCTGGCACTGTACAGTGTAGCATCAATCTTTTTTTTTTTCTCATCTTTCTGTCTCTAAGGCTTGCTTTTGTTAGAAATAGGTGCACATGTACATCTGAATAACTGCTTACTTATAGGTACGTGTTCAATCATGACACAGCAGCACAATGCATAAAATCATGTGGATTATTTTATGAGCTTCAGTTAATGTTCACATCATACTTTAGAATGGGGAAACGGTGTGATCTCTGACATATGATCTGGATTTCACACAATATGGGAACGAAAACTAAATCAGTGACCGTACCGGGGAAGGTAAATTTATGGTTGAGAGGTCACAGAAAATGGCCAGTTTGAGCTGCCAGTTCATTTTGTAAGTCGGATAATCGCTTTTTCAGTCGTAATGAGAAGAAAAGCACCTGAGCATGCGTAAACCATCACATTTTGTGGGTCAAGGGTGAAGAACAGCAGAAGAACATGAAAGCCATTTGACCTGAATACATTTTTGGTGGATGAGAGGAAAGTGTGGGAGACAGAGGCAACCCAGAAAATCCACATTTACAGTCATTTTAGTTCACAGTCGATATAGGTGCTCTAGAGCTTTTGTCTAAAATTAACATAAAACATCTTTTATTTGACATCAAAAATATAATATATTTTATGTATTTATTTTTTTTTATTATTCCGTCGCTTGTTCCTGTGAACAAAAGCGATAAACGATTAATGCCAGAATTATAAATTACAGTGACATTAAAAGCATAAGGTTTTGTCTCGTTTTCCTTCACTATTGGGTATCATAGACTAACACTGCCCCCTTGTGGTTGGACAGAAAATGCGGGTTTTTTATTTGGGTAATTGTGGATGATCACAGTTCGTCACACACAAGCATTCAGCAAATACTCTTATTACACCACATTAAAACGATAGGTACTGTTTTTTTAATAACATATCTCACACATGCACACATTCTTTCAATGCAGTAAGTATTATGCATCTATTTTATGCTATGCTAGATCAAAATCTAATTCGAATATAGGCCTCATTTTAAAAAAAAGAGGGAAGCATTTAGCAACTTTTAGATTTTGAGGATTCTGTGCAGGACCCCGAGTTCTTTCACTCCAACTTTATCCATAATCCATGTAGACAGTCAAATAGTCATGCTGGAACAGGTTTGGGGCCTCTTATTTCCACTGAAGGAAAAATATAAGTCTACAGCATACAAAATAGTGCAATACAGTTAGGTGCTTCCCAATTTGAGACCTACACATGGGTGTAATGGTCAGGGATCCCAAAACTTCTGCCATATATTGTATCTGTTTGTTTATACTGCAGCACTGTTACTGATACTTGATTCTGTTTGGTTAACACACATTCAAAGGTGTGCAATTATATAATAAACAGATAAAGTATTTCTAGGCATTTCTATTTTTATGCACACATATACACACTGGCTGTCCAAAAAAATAGTCACCACCTGGATTTAACTAAGCAAATAAGTAAGAGCCTTCCATTGGATAATTACTGTATGGATGATTATGTTTCAGCTGATAAGTTATTTAACCCGATGCAGTGAGTAGCTTCTCATTTCTAAAACAACCATGTCGAGAAGACATCCCGTGGTCGTGGAAAAGATGTTAAATCTGTTTTAGAAGAAACAAATTACTGGCATGCATCAAGCAAAGAGAACATCGAAGGAGATTGCTGAAACAACTAAAATTGGGTTAAGAACTGTCCAATGCATTATTAAAAACTGAAAGGATAGTGGGGAACCATCATCTTCGATGAAAAAATCTCGGCGATCACTTAAACGTTGGGTGAAATCAAATCTTAAAAAAAAACCAACAGTAGAACTCACAGTAGATGCCCCATCATGCCTATTGCCTACCCTACAAGCCTGTGGGGGCAGTGCTATGATCTGGGGTTGCTGCAGTTGGTCAGGTCTCGGTTCAACAACGTTATGTGCCCAAAGAATGAGGTCAGCTGACTATCTGAATATACTAAATGACCAGGTTATTCCATCAATGGATTTTTTTCTTCTCTGATGGCACAGGCATATTCCAAGATGACAATGCCAGGATTCGTCTGGCTCAAATTGTGAGAGTGGTTCAGGGAGCATGAGACATCATTTTCACACACGGATCAGCCACCACAGAGTCCAGACCTTAACCCTATTGAGACTCTTTGGGATGTGCTGGAGAAGACTTTGCGCAGTGATCTGACTCTTCCGTCATCAATACAAAATCTTGGTTAAAAAGTACTGCAACTCTGGACAGGAATAAATGCTGTGACATTGGAGAAGATTGTCGAAACCATGCCACGGCGAATGCGAACGAATTATTGGTGTGATCTTTATTTTGGACAGGCAGTGTATTTATTTGCAGTTCCATATTGCTACTCTAACTGAAATAATGGAAAATTACGATTCTGTCCACAAAAACACAATGAAATTGACCCCATGGCCTTGAAAAAATGGCAGCACTCTCAGCATGTTGTGCGAATTCTGGCTCTTACAGACCCTCGATCATTCAAGTTTCTCATTTGCTTCAACTAGAGATGAACCTGAGAGAGTAGAACTATGTTTATATATTTACATATTATCCTAACGCATATCTAACAAATGGAATTCTCCTGCCAACAAATTAGTAAATTCATTGACTAATTTACTTTAGACCACTAAACCCCAGACTTTGGAAAGAATGAATCTTTACTGTGTACATCTACAAAACCACAATAGAGCTTAATTTAGCACAGGGTTTATAAAAAATAACTATTTACCTTTATTATAAAATATACACCTAATTTAAAAAAAAATTATTTTTAAGATTTGTATCTGCTTATCTACATCCCATTCCACATTTCACATTTGCTGTACGTATATTTACAGATATGTGTATATGTATGTATATATATTACTACATGTATTATACATGTACTACATATATTATTTCATGCTGTACATACACTTACATATTTATCTGTACTTGTCAATTTGCATAATTGTTACTATTTGTGCTTCTGGTAGATGCTAAACAGAATTTTGTTGTGCTGTGTACCTGTAGTATGCAATGACAAAGATCCATCCATCCATCCATTCATTCACCCGTATGGTTGGTGAGGAGCTTTGAGGTGCAGTCAGCATTCCAGTTCATGCCAAAGATATTCAATAGGGCTCTATCGCAGGCTACTTAAGAACTTTCACTCGAAACCATGAAAACCTTGTCTTCATGGAGCTTTCTTTGTACACAGGGGCATTGTCAGGCTGGAACAGTTTTGGGTCTTCTAGTTCAAGTGATAGGAAAATGTAATGCTACTGCATCAAGAGGCATCATATACAATTGTGTGCCTCTAACTTTGTGCAAAGTTTTTAGCAAGAACCACTTGTGCTTCCATATTATATTCTCCCAGAAGTCTGTTAAGGAACAGTGACTTGTGCCTGTCAGAAGAATTCAGAAACAACACAAACGTGTAAATGAATTAAATGTGCAGGAATCTCTTTCCACCATTTACACTTCATATTGCATCCTACAGTTTATATTTTTAATATATTAATTTGTTAAACACCAGTCCATTCTTAACCTCATTAGACATACAGTATGTCTTGTCTCTATCTCAAGGATATTTGAATGTTGCTGTATGTATAAGGCATGTGTTATTGGATTCACATGCTAGCTCTTAAGAAATAAAAAACCTTAATGTATGCTGATCAAATCTTGTACTGATGATTATCCATTGTAGTAATTCACCGTACTTAGAAAATGCATGATTTTTCTGCATGTCATTTGAAATGCAAGGGCCTCTATGCCGATCAGTTCCTATAAATAAGATCTGGCCTTTTTTTATGTCAGTTCCAATAAAAGAGATGTGGACTTTCTACATTCCATTGATGGAGACATGGTTTGTCCGTCTGTCAGTTCAAATGAAAGGGGTGTGGCCTCAGTGCCTGTCAGTTCCAGTAAAAAGTGGCCTCCCTGCCTGTCAATAAGTAATTGTTGCCTTTATTATCAAAGCAAGCATAATATTTATATATTTCAGAACCATTTCATAGATTAAAAAAAAAAGGTGTGCTTGTGTCTGTTCTTGTGATTTCTGTGATCGGCTGATGTTTGACTTGCCGCTGTGGCCCATGCCATGAGTTTGTCGAGTTCAGTAAGATTTGCTTTGTCATGAAGTTCGGAAAACAAACCCATAACTTGTCTAAACGAAGTGCATTAGTGAAGATAAGCAGGATAGATATAAGTGGCTCATATATTTAATACCAAGAGGATTAGTATGGATTAAATCTCTGGTCTGTGAGGAGCTTTGTTTGGACTGACACATAACAGTTTGGAAGCTTTTTCTTTGTGCATGTAAATAATGGAGGCCGCCATCTGATCTATGTCTATTTTGTTCTTTCTTTTCTTTTTCTGTTTCTCTTCTCAGTCTCTCTATTATGTCTAGCTCAGCTCACTTCAGTTCAATGTCTACTAGCATAGCTCGAAATAATTTTTGTATTTAGAATGGTTCGATTGCATTACTTTTTTTCTGAGTTTTATGATTTATTATGTATTCTTGCGTTATCTTGTGGTTGAGTGCAAAAGTTAGTGACACAGTTAGTGAGACAAAGAAATCTCATTTCTTTTGGGTTTTTTTAAGACATCTATTGTTCACATTTGTTCACTCACTTTTGTGCACTGAAGAGTTTAGTTCTTAAAAAGCTTTTCTAAACTTGATAAAAAAAAAAAAAAATGGGCTGTACATACAAAGTTCAGCTTCACCACTTTCATTTCTCTGTGTAGCTTTCAGTTCCTGTCAGTGGTGATGTTTAGAAATAGAAACATGCATTGGATGGTTAAATCTGTTTTAATTTGATATTTTGTATTATTATTTTGTCTTGGTTAAAAATTTTTAATTCCAATTTTTGTCATCTGTAAAAGAGAGATATATCTTTACTTTAAAGCCATGGAGGACCACAAGTGTGTGTTAGAGTGTAAAAACATTGGCTATTTTAGTGTGTTTGTATGTATGTATGTATGTATATATTATAACCATGATTAAATCCAAGCACACAATTAGATCAGAGTTGTATTGATATATCAGTAGTTTCTTGTGTATCATTTCTTTAATTGAATGCAGACCCAAGTGACCCTAAGACCTCTAAGGTATATTTGTATATTTTCATTTGCACTTATTTCTCAGTATCCCTGGAAATATTACCTGTTACCTGTGAAAACATTCAGGTTCTGATGCATATCCTGTTCACACAAGGAATACATTTGGGTTTCTGCATATGTACACGCCTATGCAAAAAATACATTCATAAATCACAAGGACCATTAAAGACTTGAGATATATATATATATATATATATATATATATATATATGCATATACTATGGTATACTTTAATGGTCTTTGTAACAAACCATTTGTCAGAGTATGAGTGAGGATAAAACAGCTGCACTCCTGAGACTTTCCTGTGCCACCATTTGCCCATTTAACATTGCTGCAGAAAACTGTTTGGGGGGACAAAGAAATTCACTGTCTTAAAAATGGTAAAAAATCCTGATACTAATGTAAATATTACATGTAAAGTTATTAAAATATTTAAAACTCATTATTATTGACACAAACAACACTGGCTTCTTTCTGTAAGATCATTTATAAAAACTACAGCGGGGAAAATAAGTATTTGACACATCAGCATTTTTATCAGTAAGGGGATTTCTAAGTGGGCTATTGACCCAAAATTTCCACCAGATGTAGCCATCAAGCCAAATATTGAATTCATACAAAGAAATCAGAACATTTAAGTATACAAGTTGAGTCATAACAAATAAAGTGAAATGACACAGCGAATAAGTATTGAACACATGAAGATAACAAGGTGCAAAATGGCATAGAAAGCCAGAAGATCACCTGAAATCTGTCAGTATTGAGAGAGAAACCCTGCCGCCTATCAGTACTAATTGATATCAGCTGCTTTAGTCCTTATTGATGGCCTATAAAGGCTTCTCATTACCCAGGAGGCACACAGGAAAGACTTCATGATGGGTTAAAGCAAAGAACTCTCTCAAGATCTTCGTAATCTTATCGTTGAAAAGCATTTTGATGGGAATGGTTATAGGCGCATTTCCAGAATGCTGAATGTTCCTGTGAGCACTGTGGGGGCCATTATCCGGAAATGGAAAGAGCATTAGTTCACCATAAACCGGCCACGATCAGGTGCTCCATGTAAGATCCCTGTCCGAGGAGTCCAAAGAATAATCAGGAGAGTTCGCCAAGAGCCAAGAACCACTCGGGCAGAACTTCAGGAAGACCTTGCATCAGCAGGTACTGTTGTTTCAAAGAAAACTATAAGCAATGCACTGAACCGCCATGGCATCCATGCACGCTCACCACGCAAGACTCCATTGCTGAACAAAAAGCATGTTGAGGCTCGGTTAAAGTTTGTAAAAGAGCATTTGGAGAAGCCTATGGATTATTGGGAGACTATAGTATGGTCAGATGAAAGCAAAATTGAACTTTTTGGCAGTCATTCTACACACCATGTTTGGAGAAGAAATGGCACTGCCCACCACCCCAAGAACACCATACCAACAGTTAAGTTTGGGGGTGGAAGCATCATGGTTTGGGGCTGCTTTTCAGCAAGGGGTACTGGCAGACTTCATATTATTGAAGGCAGGATGAATGGAGAAATGTACTGGGACATTCTGGATAAAAATCTGCTGCCATCTACCAGAAAGCTGAAAAGGAAAAGAGGGTGGACATTTCAGCAAGACAATGATCCCAAACACAAGGCCAAGGAAACAATGAAGTGGTTTCAAAGAAAGAAAATCAAGTTGCCTGAATGGCCCAGTCAATCACCTGACCTAAATCCTATAGAAAATCTATGGAGAGAACTGAAGATCAAAGTTCATAAGAGGCCCAAGGAACCTTCAAGGTTTAAAGACCATTTGTGTGGAAGAATGGGCCAGAATCACTCCTAAACAATGCAGACGACTGGTCTTTCCATACAGGAGGCGTCTAGAAGCTGTAATCACCAACAAAGGCTTTTCTACAAAGTATTAAATAAAGTGTGTTCAATACTTATTCGCTGTGTCATTTCACTTTATTTGTTATGACTTAACTTGTATACTTAAATGTTCTGATTTCTTTGTATGAATTCAATATTTGGCTTGATGGCTACATCTGGTGGAAATTTTGTGTCAATAGCCCACTTAGAAATCTCCTTACTGATAAAAATGCTGATGTGTCAAATACTTATTTTCCCCGCTGTATATGTAAGTTTCCATAAAGGCTTTAAGATTTTAACAAATAAAGCTATCACATACTAGGTTTCTTTATCTATTTGTTTAATTTTTGCAAATTTGCTGATCAACGATTTGTTTAGGACTATTAAGCTTGCCACTTTCTGCTTGGTTATTTGTTTCTTTTGCCCAGGAGCAAACGTTCAACAAGACATAAATAAAGGTCTTGGGGATCCTGGGACATGAGAGCAAATTGGAAAAAAATAAATAAATAGGAATGTAATTGCATTCATTTTTTGCCCAGATATCTGTATGTTGTCCACTAAAAACATATTTTGTTCTCTACCTCAGGATACACTGCAGGGACTCCGTTCAAAGTTCCACCATCCCAATCGAATGGAGCCCCACCACCATATTCCCCCTCTCCAAACACATACCCCTCAGCCATGTACCCCATTCGCAGTGCCTATCCCCAACAGAATCTCTACACTCAGGTAAGAGAGCTCTGACGGAGACCAGGGGTATTTGTAACACTGAACCACATCGTGTTGAAAGATGATAATTCAGATTTCACTGAGTGAAAACATTCTGCTGGCAGGAATTTGAGGGTGTACTAACAGCAGCATTTATGAAAATTACTGTTAATATTATTTACTGAGGATTGAGTAAAAGGTGGTGGATTGTTTAATTTTTCACAACCCAGTCTAGACAACTACTTTAAAAGCTCTAAGAAGCATCATGTAGGCATGTCCTATAGTAGTCACAATGTCTCTTAAGATTTCTGAAGTGTTTTGGGAAGTTTCACATTTACTATATCTATAAAAGATTAGTCAAACTATGTGCAAGTTGGTTTAATAAAGGGGTCTGTAGAAGATTGTCTTTTACATTGACAAAGTAAACTTATTTGTAGGTATTTGCTGCAATATTAATGTGTGCACTTAAAGACATTTCTGCCTGAAGATGCAGAATACAAAACAGTATATATGCAAATGCATTCATTTCTCACCCTTAGTATGCTTTATTAAGCTTGATGTTTACTTGAGGAACAATGCTTGCACGCATAAATTAATACAAAGAGTTGGTATAAAGCCTGAGGGAGCTAATTTCTGCCATTTGTAGGTATTATAAATCTTTTTTTAATATAATTATGCCACATTATGTAAAAATAAAGAGATCAATTGAATTTTTGACTAGTGCAAGTGCAGTAATGTTAGTTTATAAAATGCTGGCTGCACATTTACAACCTCAGATGACTAGTGCATTGAGAGTCAGGGATACATACCTACAATGTCACAAAATATTCATATTTCCTATTATTTTTTTTTGTTTTTATTCATTTCATTTTTTTTTTTACAGTTGAAGGTACTTAATTCAGTTGTGCATATACTACGGTATATTTTTTGGGTTTCCCTTTTTTTTTAAAGGGTCTCTTGGGATTGTTATATTTAGTTGATATTGAGGAAAATGCAAAAACTGGTCTCAGTTTGCCAACGTTAATTAACTTCTTGATTTGGAGTATGAGGAAGTCAGAACTTTTAATCCTCATATAATTTATTATTATATACAACAATATACATTTGTGAAAATGTGATTGAAAAGTTCTTTTCAGGAACTGACATTCATTAATAACATTCAAATGCTACTGTCTCTATAGGGAGCCTATTACACTCAGCCTGTGTACGCTGCACAGCCCCACGTTATCCATCACACCACAGTGGTGCAGCCCAACAGCATCCCTTCTGCCCTATACCCTGCCCCGGTGCCCCCTGTGACCCAGCGACCCAGCGCGCTCACCATGGGCATGGTGGCAGGAACCACTATGGCGATGTCTGCAGGTCAAACAAAGAAACAAGCACGCATGCACACACACACACACACACACACACACACACACACACACACACACACACATTTTATGGCAGCGGTAGAACCTTTTGACTTCTTCTGTATGTTGCCCTGCATATATATATATATATATATATATATATACACACACACACACACACACACACACACACACACCATCCACCATCTTGCTAAACTGTCCCCTGCCAACACCTTACAGTCTCCAATCTCTCTCTCATTCCTTTCCCTAAGACCATACCTACCCATCACCTCCTCATCACCTCTGTTTCCTTCACCAACATGGCCATTAATGTCTGCCCCAATCACCAATCGTTCTTTCTTAGGTACACTCTCCACCACTTCATCTAACTCACTCCAAAATTTTTCCTTCTCCTCCATCTCACAACCCACTTGTGGAGCATAGGCACTGATGACATTTATCATTACCTCTTCAACTTGCAGCTTCACGTTCATCACTCTATCAGAAAATCTCTTCACCTTCACTACAGTCTTACTGTACTCTTCCTTCAGAATCATCCCTACACCATTTCTCTTTCTATCCACACCATGATAGAACAGTTTAAAGCCACCTCCAATGTTCCTGGTCTTACTCCCTTTCCACTTGGTCTCCTGAACACACAACATATCTACGTTTGCTCCATCATATCAGCTACCCTGATCCCTTTACCAGTCATAGTACCAACATTTAAAGTGCCAACCCTAACCTCCCCTCTCCTACACTTCTCCTTTTCCCGCTGTCTCTTTAGACGTCTTCCTCCTCTCCTTCTCCTCCTTCGGCCAACAGTAGCCCAATTTCCATGGGTACCCTGTTGGCTAATAATACCTGTGACGGTCGTTGGTAACCCGGGCCGCGACCGATCCGGTATGAAATTGTGGTTTGTGATCCACATATTTGATTTGGCACATGTTTTACGCTGGATGCCCTTCCTAACGCAACCCCCACCCCCCGTTTTTCCGGGCTTGGGACCGGCACTAAGAGTGCACTGTTTTGTGCAAACCTAATGGCTGGGTTCTCTTTTTAAATCATGAAACACACTCAGATTGCAGTCATTTTGTGCTGTCAAATCATTAGGGCAGCAATGCACACCAGTGTTTTTGCATCGCATTTAAGCAATTTATATTTATATTGCATATATATGTATATATAACATCAATAAAAATCAATACACCAGTAGATATTTGGAGTTGACATAAAGAGGAACAGTGGTGTGAAAAAGTGTTTGCCCCCTTCCTGATTTCAATTTATTTATTTTTTTGCATGTTTGTCACACTTTAATGTTTCAGATCATTAAACTAATTTAAATATTAGTAAAAGATAACACAAGTGAACACAACATCCAGTTTTTAAATGAAGGTTTTTATTATTGAGGGAAAACTACATGGCCCTGTGTGGAAAAGTGTTTGCCCCCTGTTAAAACTGTGGTTTATCACACCTGAGTTTAATTTCTCTAGCCACACCCAGGCCTGATTACTGCCACACCTGTTCACAATCAAGAAATCTCTTAAATAGGACCTGCCTGACAAAGTGAAGCAGACCAAAAGATCCTCAAAATCTAGACATCATGCTGAGATCCAAAGAAATTCAGAAACAAATGAGAAAGAAAGTAATTGAGATCTATCAGTCTGGAAAAGGTTCTAAAGCCATTTCTAAAGCTTTGGGACTCCAGCGAACCACAGAGAAATTATTCACACATGGCAAAAACATGGAACAGTGGAGAACCTTCCCAAGAGTGACCGGCCGACCAAAATTACCCCAAGAGCACAGCGACGACTTATCCAAGAGGTCACAAAAGACATCCAAAGAACTGCAGGCTGTACTTGCCTCAGTTAAGGTCAGTGTTCATGACTTCACCATAAGAATGAGACTGGGCAAAAATGGGCTACACGGCAGAGTTCCAAGACGAAAACCGCTGCTGAGCAAAAATAACATAAAGGCTTGTCTCAGTTTTGCCAGAAAACATATTGATGATCCCCAAGACCTTTGGGAAAATACTTTGTGGACTGACGAGACAAAAGTTTAACTTTTTAGAAGGTGTGTGTCTCATTGCGTCTGGCGTAAAAGTAACACCGCATTTCAGAAAAAGAACATCATATCAACAATAAAATATGGTGGTGGTAGTGTGATGGTCAGGACCTGAAAACTTACTGTAATAAATGAAACCATGAATTTAAGGATGAAAAAATCCTGAAGGAGACTGTTCGGCCATCTGTTCGTGACCTCAAGCTGAAGCGAACTTGGGTTCTGCAGCAGGACAATGATCCAAAACACACACCAGCAAGTCCACCTCTGAATAGCTGAAGAAAAACAAAATGAAGACTTTGGAGTGGCCTAGTCAAAGTCCTGACCTGAATCCTATTGAGATGCTGTGGCATGACCTTAAAAAAGGCGGTCCATGCTCGAAAACCCTCCAATGTGGCTGAATTACAACAAATCTGTATAGCGCTGTAACAGACTTATTGCAAGTTATCGCAAACACTTTCGATTGCAGTTGTTGCTGCTAAGGGTGGCCCAACCTGTTATTAGGTTTAGGGGGCAAACACTTTTTCACACAGGGCTATGTAGTTTTGGATTTAGTTTTTCCTCAATAATAAAAACCTTCATTTAACAAACATTAGTTTGATGATCTAAAACATTAAAATGTGACAAACTTGCAAAAAATAAGAAATCTTTTTTTAAGAGCAAACCATATGATTAAATAATAAAATAATAGCTTGAGGTAGCTAACCACTAGAAAAAGTAATTGGCTACATGTTGGCTAAGTATAAAAATTGTCAACTTAATTTCTGCCTCTATTGTTCTAATCATAATCTTTACGGATAGCAGTGCCTATTTCTTTATACTTTGATAGATGTTGCTGCTGAGTTGTACAAAGACTAAAAATAATGCCCTGTGATTCTTCAAACAGGAACACTTTTGACCACACCCCAGCACACTTCTATTGGTCCACACCCAGTTACGGTGCCAACATATCGTCCGCAAGGAACGCCTGGCTACAGCTATGTGCCACCTCATTGGTAGAGCCCACTTGTCAATCATGTAAGTTCTTTTCTCCATTTGCCTCGTTATTAAATATTGTTTTAACTCATAAGCTTCCCTGTTGGTTTCCTTGTGGCTGAATTGTTACTTTTATATTTGTGCACATAGACTGAAGTGTAGTTTATTTTTATGATTTTTTATTTTTATAAGTAGGCAAGTCAGACAACTTATTTAGCTTTGCAATCTGCATGCAATTCTGTGGTGGTCTCATCCAGTGGTCTCATCCAATGGTCCCCTGATAAGTCCTGGATTTTCCATGACCCGAGGTTACTGTAGATGAGTGAATGAGTGATTACTGATGAGTGGTACTAAAACCTGATAAAAATGGAAGAACGTAAATGGCCCAAGCTGTGACCTCAACCCCACTGAACACATTTGGGGTAAACTGGAACACCAAAATCTCTCATTTGATATCAGTGCCAAACTTTAATAACACTCTTGTGGATGAATGTGGTTCCAAAATTAAATGGAAAGGAGAATGGAGACTGTTCTAATGTGCACATTATTAAAACCTGGCCAGGTGTTTTCATACTTTAAAATTAACACTTTAGCTACAAAACAGCCTTTACTTGATTACCATCATTACTTAGTATGAATGTTTTTAGAAGCCATTTTTTTAAGTGTTGATTCCCTTTATACCTGGAGTTCTTTTGTGACCCCTCCAGAAGTATCCCAATAACCTCCACTCTTTTGGGAAAATATTCTACTAGATTTCGATGCAGGGGTGTGAAGATTAGTGCTCATTTAACCATAGGGGCATTAATCAAGTCAGATACCGATGTTGGGTGAGGAGACCTCAGGTGCAGTCGGCGTTCCCCAAAGGGGGACCAACATGGCTACCATTCCATACTTCAACACTATACTGGACTGTAGTTAATTCGAATTACAAGACAATGACCAAAAGCATGCTATTTTTAGAGAGCAAACAATTAGCTGGAGTGGTATCTTATTATGGTATAGCCTGCCCAGTCACCACACCGAAATCCTTTTGAACTGCTCTGGGATGAACTGGTTCACAAGGTCAAAAAGAAATATTTAACCTTATGTAATATCTTTGGCAAGTTTTACAAGACGCATGGCAAAATATTTCATTTGCATTTTTGGAGAAGCTAACACTGTATGTAAATATTTTTAAGGCTCTAATGAGGTTTTGGCTGATGATATAATTTGTAATAGGGAAAAAAAAAATGTAATTAGTAAAGAATGCAGGATAAAGATAAGGTATGTACAGTATATAGAGTATATTTTAAATATTTTCCATAGTTCTATTTCTGCCAAGATTGTTTCTACACTACAAATACCTTTCCTTATGCTGCAAGTGGACTTGTTTGTAGTAGGTGATTAATAACTTTAGAGATATTCTTGGATGTTAAACAATCGTAAAACACAGCATTCAGATTCTGACGCCTGTGTTTCTTTTTCTTCACCAGATCTGGAGTTAAATGTCGTATGCAAAATCCTCAAGTTTTACACGGGCTCTCTGTGATCAGCAGACGCGTCTGCCGGGACAGAAGAAAAAAGGGTCACTTTATGCATTCTTATGTCTTATTTTGTAAAAGCTGCTTTTAATTTTTTCTTGTTTTTAATTATATTTAATTTTTTCCCCCTAATAATTTCCTCTTGTATTTTAGTCTTAGTATTCCTCACCTATTTTGTTGCATTTGTTTTGTTTTGTTTAATTCGATAATTATTAAGTCAACTCCTGCGGAAACTCCAGAATGATTTTGACCAATTACGACTTTGAAACAATGTGCTTTTTTATGTTGTTGTTGTTTCCTGTTGTTGTTCCATATTTCCACCAATGAGTGGGAATGTTCATTGCACCATGCTCATCATCATGTCTGTCATGCCAAATATTATAAGGTTTAGATAGTAGTGCAGGGTGTTTTTTTTTTTTTTTTTTTTTTCCCTTACATTTGTGTAGATTTGTAATTTCTTTTTCCAGATTCCCTTTTCAGAGGGGCTGAGACGGGTTTCTGCTTTTTTTCGGGTTTTTGATTTTACACAACTTTCCTTCACTTCATCTTCTAGCATTGATAACAAGGGTGTCTTCCAGCTTGTAGCAGTTTAATAGGTACATTTGTAAGAAGTTTAACAGTGCGTAGGGCAGCTCTACGTCATTCAAACCTTCATTTAGGATGTCGAGCGCTTACACTAATCTCACTTATTAACTTAGTGAAGGACTCAGATTTCTTTATTTATTGGATCATCTGGAAATAGAATAAGTTTCTAAACTATGACATGCATATTATATTTCTATAGATGCATGTAATGTGCAGAGATGCGTTTTGGCAGTGGCATGCAGTTGCACATACACACTGAAACATCTGCCAACACAAAGTGTCAGTGGAGGCAAGTGATGTAATAAAATAAATTTAAAAAAGGCACTTAGGCTGAGGGATTGGGGTCAGATTTCATCTTACAAAAAATACGTGCCAAAACAGAGGACGTTTGGGACCGACTGGGTCATGGGTTAATATTCATGATTTCTGTATTTTGGTAGATCGTATGTATGAAACACATTAAGTAAGCAAAAGAGGAAAAGCAAACATGGCAGGAAATGAAACATCTCTTCAGCAGTAGCTTAAGGGAAGGTCCTTTTTGAACACCACATGAGCGTTGCCGCAGGACAGTCGGCAGGAACAAAAGGAAAGTGTAGAAGATTCTTATAGTGAAACCAAATGTGATTTTTATATATATATATATATATATA
>JAAIIK010000101.1:6956898-6979849 GCA_014706435.1 Silurus glanis | reverse complement strand
GAATAATACCTGGTGTTCAGGTATGTATATATATATATATACACACACACACACATCATACTTATTTTGCATAGTGTACTCGCATCATGACAAATTGAGTATGCAAATAAAATAAAAAAAAAACATTTAAAAATAATATTTAAAAAACTTAACTGAAGCCTAGTTATTATTCCTCACTATATTTCCATTAAATTGTGTTTTCTAGGCTAACTAGTAAAATTCTGTTTCCTTTGCACTGGTCATGCACCAGTTCCAATCAGCAACCAGCTTGTGATGTTCAATAATGATCTGCTCTCATCATTTTGAGCTGATGTCTATGTTTTTGAATTTGTGGTTGTGTTTTTGGTTTGTTCATGTTTTGCATTTACCACAGGTTTTTTTTTTTTATCATACATTATTCTGCATTTGGAATGAAGTGGTGATGATGGTAGTAAGCAGTAGCCCAGCATTGACATTACAAGGTGACAAAATAGTACCCTAGTTTATTTTGTTTGTTGCATGCACTCATTTTTTTACAGTGTTATTATTTTTCAAATAAATTTTAATATTAGCCTATTTCTGTTGCTTTAAACAGTATTCGTTTAACAAATTGTTAATATAAGTCATTATTGTGACTATTCAATATTGCAGGAAAAAAAATCCTTTTTAATTGTCGTTGTGCCAGAATCAGAGAACACAGTCTCTGTGTATTGGCTGTAGGCCATTGGAAAAGGTTTAATTTGGGAAAGACAGAAGTCTTTTTTTGTTTTGTTTTTTGTTCTTTTTTAATATTCTCAAATGTATGGTCAAAATAATGACTAGCTGACTATCAAGGGCTCTGATTTTTGCCATTGACCACCATTTTATAGTTCAAAGATCTTTTTAAATAGACTTAATGTCACACTAAATTTACAACCTCCGAGTTATGTGCATCTCAATTTCTGACTTCCAACAAAATTAAAGAGTATGGCTTCAGACACTCAACAATAAGTAGCGCTGCTTATTTACTTTTTAAATTAGATTAGGATTTGCTTTAGTTCTATCGACATACAGACATGACTCTAGAACACTGAGTTATACAGTTTGCCTATCACTAATGTTAAGCTTTTTGTTAGTTTGTGAGGTTTTACTTTTTTAAGAAAGCAAAGAAAATAGGATTATTTTCTACCTTGATCAATAGCTAAGGTCAAAAATTGACCTCATTATTACTGTAGGTAAGCAGCAACACTCAAAGTCATGCCCACATTTTTTACATATGGCCTTCACGCCACACCCACTCAGGGTCATTCATATTTTCCCATGAACACACCACATGCCATATATGGATTCCCATCTTACAGGCAATCCATTCTAAATTGTAGTTGTGACTGATCGCTTGTGACTTGTCACTTTCTAGTGTGAACATAGGCTAAGGAAAAGTAGGGCATAAAAGAATGCCATTAAGGTGGCCAGTTGAGAAATCCCCTCGTCCTTGTTGAACATTTTGGTCATGAGGCCTTGCTGCACAGATTTTAGAAGTATTTGTTAAATGCAATAAGAAAAACTGCCTCGATGTATAACAGTATTGCAAGACAGAGAATATCATGAATCCTATTCCCTTGTAATCTACGAATGCACTACAGTACATATCAGTTAATTTATGAAGTAATATCAGCATATTGTCACATAGTTAAATAATAATCAAATATACGGTACACACTATTTAATGATCTACTAAAGGAAGACAAGTATATACTACAGTACCCATTAGGCTTGATTAAGAATGTGCCGATATTTTAGGGGAGCCTATACAAATATTACCATAGCAGTGTATATATTCAAAAACTATTTCCTGTATCTTTCTCGTTGACTAGCATGTCTTTTTTTTTTTTCCTTAGAACTTAAGGACTTTCCTGGGAGAAAATTCTCCCAAGAAAAATCTCGAACAAACAGCCTTGTGATGAGGGCAAGCTAGGTTATAGTTAGCTGACTAACATAGATAGCTAACTTTGCAGTATATGGTCAGCTTTGAGATAATAAATAGTTTAACTTCTTGATTTTGATCGCAGTCAGCACCTATGAACAGAAATACACTCTCAGACATGACAATTTGGGAACATGTTTCATGTTGAGAATACACAACCATAGTAGCCACCTTTCAATAGAAACGCATCGAGAGCCTGTATTGAATGTTGTGGTTTATCCTATTATTATTTTATTATTATTATAATTATTATTATTATCGGCACATCCCTAGTCATGGAGGTGATATTATTCTCAGTAAACATATTTATCGTTTAGGCTACTCAAACACTACTTTAAATATATTAATCTGAATAAGAAGTTTCACAGAAATTTTATGCAACATAATGGCACAGGCGGGTTCGAGCTCTTGAGGTCGGTTTTAGCAGAGCCGTGGAGAAATATTCCTTTATCGAAAAGGAGAGAGTGAGAGGATAAATAACTTTTACAATTCATTTACTTTTGCAATTAATTACTTAATTGCATATATGTACGGCAGCATAGAAAACCGCTTCATTTCAAAAACGTCTAAAGTCAGAAATTGTCAGAATACAAAATTGTTGGTGTTTCATATTGTGTTTTTATTTTTTTTTTGGACATTATCCCTATAACAACCAACATTTGCCATGTTAAGTCTATTCACTGGCAAAAATGTAAAATAAAAAAAACAAAAACAACAAAAAAAAAAATATTTTGTTAAGTTAGCACATTTAAACATTCCATAATAGAGGCTATGCTAAGCAAGTTAACGATTGTCAGTACTAGGCAACTGCATCATGCTGAGGGTGCTAGCAAGCAAATGCCGGATATAAATAAATGGCAAATAGAAGGATGTGGACAAGAATTCGAATGCCCACATATAAGCATTTCTGTCTCTACTTTCATTTATATGCGAAGGAAGTAATGCCTTGCATAAGTATTTACCCCTGTTGCATTTTACCATGTATTGTAGTATTAAAACCTAGAATTGAAAATGGACATAATTGAGATGTTTATGATGTACACAATATGTATCACAAAAGTTAATTGAACAAAAATGCAGTTATTTGTTGGTTGCATGATTATTCATGCCGTGGGTCAATACTTAGTAAAAACACCTCTGGTTGCAAATAGAACAAGATGTTTTCTGGGATGTGTAAATAAACACACTGTTCATAAACTATACTTTACTTTATGGTCCAAGGTCCTGGTTCTGGAATTCTGTAGAGACTGCATTTTTTTCATCTTTTACACCACCAATTTGTGGAGGAAAAGAAAACATATACCACATTATCATTTCCTGTTTTACTCACGATATGAATCTGTCACAGCTGTACTGATTGAAATGCTATGAAAATGAAACTGTGGGGTTTATTATATAACCATCAGACAGTCCTCACTGCCGTTAAACATTTAAAAAAAAATCTCATTACAAATATCTAATTATAACTATTAATCTAATATACTGATAAATAAACCAAATGCCCACTGCAGATTCAGAGCTGTGGTGGGAAGCCTTGCTTGGTCAGATTGGATGGGTTACCATTAGTGAAGTCTCCCACCAAATTCTTTGACTTTGGTTTAACACATCCAGGTTCTTAATTTTGAATTATTCCACTGTAGTTTTGACTTTAGACTTCAGGTTTATTGTCCCATTCGGCCCTAGTTGAAAGTAAACACTTATGTAAGGGAGCATATTACAAGCATTGCCACTTTGGTTGATGTTTTTTCATCCAGTGAGATTTTCTCTTTTCCACAAATGTCAGCGTGGTCTGAAAAATGAAAACTTTGTGTTTCATTACTGTTGATTATTTCTTTGTATTAAATCCGTAAATGACATGAAACCCGTTCGCCACCACAGACAGGAAAAACGACAATGATACCTAATTACAGCATATAAAATCCATTTCTCGATTTGTAGGAAGTATAGCGGAATATCAGGCAAGCAGGTTTTCTGTTTGTAGTAGTCAAGTTGTTCGTTCATGCTGATGTGATATTACAAACAGGTGCTTAACTTGCCTTGCTAACATACGGGATAGACTACAGGCAGATGCTAATGCTATCATGACTAACTGAGAGGTTGAGATGGTAAATAAACAAGAGGTATTTGGTTTGCATATTATTTAAGTATTGGTGAGATATAGGGAAAATAACTTTTTTTTTTCTTGTTAATTTAAATACTATTCTTTTCTAAAACAAATTACTAGCATTCTATATGGTGTCCTGGTACTTCATGTATACAGTGCCCTCCAGGATTTTTGGCGATGCAGAGTGGTGCAACACAAAATCATCCCCTTATCAGCAAAGGAGTTTCAATCCTTTACCATTTTAACACAACATTAATTAGTGATGCAAAATGACAAAATTACTGGCAGCCCAACATATAAGATATACCGGTAGTTAAATAAAGCCAATAAAGTTGGCGAGATAGATCTAGTGGTCAAGGGTTTTTTCCCCATTCAAAATAACATTTGCATTTATTTAAAAACATTCATTGAGGGCTCTATGGTGTTATTTTGATAGAGCCACAATACATACTTTAATCTGTAATCTTTAATCATTTAATCTGTAATATTACTTATTATATTATTGTTTAATTATTATTATTATTAAACTATCGAAAGCTAGTGTGTCTGGAGGGCACTGTAAATATTCAAACAGATCTTGGTTTTTCTTTCTGTCACTTTCTCCTTTTCAATATAAATGTCCAAATGTCCATCCATCTTAATAACAGTATTATGGCAGGCAGGAAGATATTGGTTTAAACTAGGACAAATCAGATTTGTAATGCAAGACTTAATGCAATCAATGCAATTTTAAAGTTATTAATCAGTTCACTGGTTGAGGTTGCTTCTGAGACGGAAGTCGAAACCTCATAACTCGAAAATGTAGGATTTTAGAAGTGTTTTTGTTGATATTTTTACACTAACAAAAGTTGGTTAGATTTAAAAGTAAATGAGTCCACACTTACCTGTAATTACTGCGCTTTCGACCCTAAGTGTTATTTAAGTTTTTATTAATGATTGATGTTACTTTTATTCTTAAGTAGATGATCAGGAGTGTGGTGCGTAACCGTGTGAGGGAAATTTCAGAGCACAGGTCTTTAAACAGGTCTCTTCCACTTGTTTACGCCGTCGCTTTTTCTGTCTTTATAACGGCCTGCTTCAAGTAAAATTGTGGTGCTGTTGAATTATCCGATCCTTCTTTAATGGCTCTTGTGCTATACTGAAAATGTCAAATTCAATACTTTATGGTTACAGCTTGGGTATTAAATTGATTTATAGTATTATTGTTTTATGTTTTACTTTCACTCAGAGTATCATAGGCTTGCATCCTTGACGGGAAAAGACACCTACTGATGCTCTGTATTTTTTTTTATTATTTTTCCAACCAAGGAAACGGATTTGTCCGCTTTCCTAAAAATAAAAAATTTTAGGAGAACAAAGACCTCCCCAAAACTACTATATTTCAATGCCTCTATGATGATTTAACATGCTTTATATTTATTCCAACTGAATATAAGAATACACCTAGTCTGCTGTGTTTTGCTTGTTCTTAAAATCGGATACTGAAGAGGAAAGTCAGCGTCTTCCAAATAAACAAAAAGTACAAGAACGCTTGGATCATTAGAACATTATACTCTTCTCTGTTTTGTAGCAGGTTTTACACAAACTTGTAAAACTGAACTGAATGCTCTTATGAGGTGAGGAGACCTGTTTCAGGCCTGTGATATGAAGTGTAAATCTGTTTTTATTATTTTTATGGGTTTTTATATAATTCTTTTTGTTGTTGTTTATTTTATTTTTTTGGATGATCAATTAGTGATCTCATTGACAGAATTATGCCAAGTTTGTAATTGTATAATATTTACTGTAAGATGTAGAACGTTGAACTATTAAAAATTTTCCCAAAAAAAAAAAAAAAGGATTTTTTAATTTTTTCTGCACTTATACATCAGTGACTATGCAACTTTACAAATGGATTAAAAGCCTCTTGCACATGTTCCAAAGTCCATCCGAAATTTTTATCATATAGTTTTTCATCTTCATATCTTCTCCTTTCACCTTATTGGGGTGATTAACCCTTGGGTGTAGTCAGTGTTCTAATTTATCCCAAATCTACCATTCTGTACTGAATGCTTATAAAAAGCTGTCAAATTTCACATCTCTGAGTCAATCAATTAAAGACTTTACCAGAGTAAATTTGGTGCTTTCCACAAGATGTAAACTATTGGTAAGCCTCAAACAAAAAATTAAATTCTAAGTCCCATTCATGAAAAACTATGCCTACCATTACATTAAAACTAATTGTAATAAAATTAGAAATCAAAAATAAAATAAAAAAATATATAAAATGAATAGTTAAATAATATATTTAAAGCTAAAAATTAGCATTTTGAGTTACATATAAATTATGTAATTTCAACTCCTTTATTCTGCAAATTGTCTTTGTTCCAATATTCATCAACATGACTGTACACAAACAAATGAATTAATTAATTTTATAATTTTTTTAAGACACTGCCAAAAAAATATATATTTTTTAATTATTTGAAGCAATGGTAAGCAGTGGTCAAGGTGATCAATGACTAAAGGGTTTAATTCCCATGACTGCTAGTGGAACTCAACACATCTATGTGCTTGGATTTCATTTCTCCCTCACATTTTTGGTCTAAAGATAAAGAAATGTAAATGATTCAGTTTTGCAATTGCTACTTTTCAATGGAGTACACAGTGAAAATTGCAAATGCATCCTTTTGTTGTGTACGTGAACTAGTAATTGTGTGTAAATACTGTTTGCACTTCATTAGAAAAAATTTCAGAATTATCATAGATCAGCATGTTTCACTTCTCTCTCATAAACTCAAATTTCCTGAATGAAGAAAGTTACATACGTCAACTGAAACTAGTCATTTCACTCTCTGAAAGTACCTTTGCTTGTTGCAGGGCCTTATAGACCTTCATTGTTAACTGTGTTAACCTTAAAAGCATATCAAGTGTACCTTCTTAGGTACATCAGAGGTCCTTATAATCCAAGCCTGTACTTTAAATGAATTGTTTAACATATACTACATTCATATTTAAAGGTATTAGAAACATACTTAAGGAATGAAAGTTGGAAATCTGCCTAGTAGCACAGTAGCTAGTAGTGTTTAAACATGTTATAGACTCATGGTTATTTTTTGTCTGTGTTTTGTTACAGTAAAACATAGGCAACAGCAACATATCTAACCAACTGTGATGATTTAATTAATTTCCTAATTCTTAGTTCTGCTAAGCAGGATTTTCAGCTACAGTTTTTACTGGCAGAATAGTAATCAGTTAATGTGGAATGGGAGGTTTTAAAATCTTACAAATCTTATGATCAGGTGTGTGTATATTTGTATATGTATATATATATAAAATATGTTTTATTGTAGCTATGCAGCAAGTTCCACAGACATATATTCTCAGAACACTGGACAGGCTACAATATCAAGCTGTAACACACATGTACCATACTGGCCTGAACAGTGTTTAATTTGATTAACAATCTCAAAGTACAAAATCAGGCACAAAATAAATCAAAAGGTAAATGAACTGAAGTATTTAGATAGAGCAAATCAAATTCATGTGTGCTTTTCCCATGCTCATTTGGGTGACATCCAGAGTTTGATCATAAATCTTTCAACAATACAGAACACTGGAGAGTGAGAACTAACATGAGTACTGGAGTATAAGATTATAAGTAATGTTCTTTCTACAGTCTTATACAGTCTATATGATCAGTAGCTCGTAGTTTTATGTGCTCAACATTTGTGATCATCACAGATCCAGCATCAGCTTCTCCATGCCAGAGCCTTTAAACACTCCAGGAGGTCCAATGTCAAAACCACACATGTAGTGGGATCCAATTGGCACTCGTACGTCTCTAGATGGTTTGGGATGTTTGCGAGTTCGGCATCTACTTCTTCAAAGGTCCATAATCTTCATCAGGTGGGACGTGACTGGAGCTGGCCAAACCTCAGGAAGCCTCGGGATGGGGAGAGAAAGAGAAGCAGTGGAGAGGAATTAGCGTAGCTGCTGTTCATGATATTAACAGCACAAGTTGATAATGTGCGTGTGATCATATGTTCTGGAGCACAAGGTTATGATGTGATGTGTGTTATGTGTAGGCTTTGCTGAAAAGATATGTTTTTAATCTGCACTTAAACTGGGAGAGTGTGTCTGAGCCCCGAACACTGTCAGGAAGACTATTCCAAAGTTTAGGAGCTAAATGTAAAAATGCTCTACCACCTTTAGTGGACTTTGATATTCTAGGAACTACTAGAAGCCCAGAGTTTTGAGATCTCAGGGAGCGTGGCGGATTGTAGTATGTTAGAAGACTGGAAAGATAATTGGGAGCCAAACCATTTAGTGCTTTATAAGTAAGAAGTAGTAGTTTGAAGTCTATTCGAAACTTAACAGGAAGCCAGTGTAGGGACGATAAGATTGGGGTTATATGATCATATTTTCTTGACCTTGTAAAAACTCTTGCTGCCACATTCTGAACTAACTGAAGCTTCTTTATTAATGATGCAGGACATCCACCTAGTAATGCATTACAGTAGTCTATTCTGGAGGTCATAAACGCATGGACGAGCTTCTCTGCATCGGATATAGATAACATGTTTCTTAACTTAGAAATATTTCTAAAGTGAAAGAAGGCTGCTTTTGTAACTTGGCTGATGATTATTAAAAGACAAGTTGCTGTCTAAAATAACTCCCAGGTCTTTTACCATTGAACTAGTAGTTACAGAACATCCGTCTAAAGGTTGCAGGTTGAGATGCTGGAGCTTCTGTATACTGGTTTTTGGGCCGATGAGCAAAATCTCCGTCTTATCAGAATTTAGTAGTAGAAAGTTATGGGTCATCCAATCTCTTATTTCTTTAACACACTCAGTTATGCGAGCTAATTGAGCTGTATCGCCTGGTTTTGTTGAGATATATAGCTGAGTATCATCAGCATAACAATGGAAGCTAATTCCATGCCTTCTAATAATATTTCCTAACGGAAGCATGTATATTGTGAAAAGCAGGGGTCCTAGAACTGAACCTTGTGGCACGCCATAATTTACTAGCATTAGCCTGGATAACTCTCCATTTAAGTCTACGAAATGGTAACAATCGGACAGGTAGGATTTAAACCAGCTTAATGCCTGTCCCTGAATGCCGATGTAATTCTGTAAGCGATCTAGGAGGAGATCATGATCTATAGTGTCGAATGCAGCACTAAGATCTAGTAAAACCAACAGCGAGATGAAGCCTTGGTCTGAAGCTAAAAACAGGTCATTAGTGATTTTAACTAGAGCAGTTTCTGTGCTATGATAGAGCCTGAAACCTGACTGAAACTCTTCAAAGATATTGTTCTCTTGCAAGTGGGAACATAACTGGGCAGCGACAATCTTTTCTAAAATCTTAGACATAAATGGGAGATTTGAAATGGGTCTGTAATTCGAAGGCGTGTTTGGATCCAGATTAGGTTTTTTAATGAGGGGCTAAATAACTGCTAACTTGAGGGATTTAGGGACGTGACCTAACGATAGTGAGGCGTTAATAATATTGAGAAGAGGCTCACCAGCTGTATATAACACTTCCTTCAATAGATGAGTTGGAAAGGGATCTAACTGACATGTTGTTGATTTAGCTTTGGTAATAAGATCATACAGCTCTTCCTGTCCTATACATGTAAAACAGTGTAGTTGTGGAGTTGTAGACGAGATAATGTCAGGAGATGCTGTCAGAGGTTGGACCGCCACAATTGTTTTTCTAATGTTATCTATTTTTTCAGTGAAGAAATTCATAAAGTCCTCACTACTAAACTGTGATGGAACACATTTTTCAGATACCTGATTTGTAGTTAGTTTAGCTACTGTACTGAAAAGAAACCTGGGATTGTTTTGGTTGTTTTCTATGAGTTTGCTCAGGTGTTCAGCTCTAGCAGCTTTTAGCGCCTGTCTGTAGCTGAGCATACTGTCTTTATACGCAAGCTTAACCTGATTACCCTCTAAGTGAATCTTCTTTTAATAAAACACAAATTTACAAATGTATTAGGGTCATGAGAGCGTGCGGTTGGCCCCCAAAAGATTAGGGACTTTTGTGGGGTAGTTGTTTAATGTTTTTCCAATCTGAAGTCCATTCTCTATATTTTTATTTTACCTGTGGTATTTTGTTAAATGAATGATAATGATTATTATTAATGTAATAACACTATAAGAAAACATGAGTTAAACCTGTAGCTCAGCCTCTGACCTTGTATTTACACTTTATATTATTTTAATGTATTGCAATTAATTCCATTTATGTAAATGTTTACTTAAACAAAGCTAAAACTGTAGCTGAAATGACTTCTTACCCTGAGAAACAGGAAATGTAAACACTGTTGTCTAAACAATTTTACACATTTTTCTCTCATTTCTCTGATGATGCTGTTTTTTATATACATACTGTATGGATGAACTCAACAGATGTCACAGCCGATTCATACCACAGTCTACAATCACTACAATTATGATATTATGACATATTCGATTATTAAATGAAGGTCTTTTTTTATCTATTATCAGTAAATGAAGTTACACCCACCCATGGGTAATTTGAGCCAGTACATACATCCTTCACTCATGTAGAAGTGCAGAGACTCACATTTTAAAAGACTCTGGTAAAAGTTAAAGTACTGACTACAGTTTTTCACTCAAGTTGAAGTAAAGAAGTTTGGGGTCTGACATGTACTTAAGTAAAAAGTAAAAAAAAATAAAAAAAAAATAAAAAAAAAAACCCTACTACCTGTTTTACTGTCATGCTGGTAACTGGACCTCACATCATATTTACATATTAATACAAAATAATTAAAAATTTTGTTATCTAATGAATGTTTCCAGACTGAACAACCACCATTTAGAACACAAGCAGAGCAAAGATGATGATGATGATGATCAGGTGATCAGGAATGTCTCTGTTCTCAGTCATGTTTGCATCACTAACTCACTCTGTCTCATTCACGGTAACCCCATACTTCTTGCCTTCTGTCTTCCTTTTTGTTAGCTTCGTAAACTAGTCTGTGGTGTGTAAAAGCCAGGAAATGATACACCAGTGGTAGATTGGTGCAATGAAAAGAAAAAATATTGATTATTTCACCAAATAGATTAAAACCAAAGTAATGAGCCTATTTTGAAAATGTAAGAAGTAGAAAGTACAGATATTTGTTTAAAAAATGTAATGGGTAAAAGTAAAAAGTTGTCCAAAAAACGAATAGTGAAGTAAAGTATTGATACCACTACAGTATTGATACCACTACTTGCTTAACTACAGTAACAAAGTTTTTGTACTTCATTAATTTTCACCTCTGTTCAATACCACTAACACACCACAGTTATTCACACAAGCTCCTGTGCACTGTAACACGCCCATTTCGACTTCTCCCCAATGCCATCTTTCTTACTTAGCCTCTTTTAGTTTATGAGTCTCAGAGTCCAGACACTAATAACTGTGCTGCCAGATTTTTATTTCTTTCCATTATGGTTTCTAATTACTACTCTACACCCTTAGCTGCCATCTGGCTGAATTATTTTACTTTAAAGCAAATAATAAGTTCTGGCATTGAGGTTCGGTGAGTAAAAAGTTGTAAATTCAAATTCCATGAATGTCAGTGACCCATTATTGTGCTCTTAAGCAAGACCCATAACCACAATACAGTTCTTGAATTCCACCTCAGTTAAAAGTCCCTTTAATATAAATGAAAAATATCTATACCAACATCTGCAATATAGATATGACTTAAATTTGAGATTGCTGACATTTCAGTTATGTCCAGAATTAACTAGTGGAAAACTGCCAGTCCTGACAATATACCTGGTTGAGTAAATAGGAAAAAGTGCCACAAATTGCAGATATTCTAACAGATATCTTTAAAATCTCCCTATGTGAAACATTTGTCCCTGTTTGCTTCAAGACAATCATCATCATCCTTTTCACTAAGAAATCATCTGTGAGCTCCCTCAGGGACTACCAGCTCATCACACTAAGACTTATCATCATGAAGTGTTGATCATTAACCATATTTTTTTAAATGCTGATACCGTTCAAATGCACCTACTAGTCTGACCACTAAACAGAGGAAACCATATCTACTGCCTTCCAACTGTCTATGACTTACCAGGACCAAAATAATAATTATGAAAAGATTTTGGTTCTTAACTTCTGTTCAGCATTTAACACACTCAGTCAGCAACAATCAGAACAAAGTCTGGGCCTGCTAGTCTCAACCACCTCCCTCTGCAGCTGGATCCTGGTTTTCCTGGCCAAAAGACCCCATTCAGTAAGGATCAGCACCACCTCTAGCATTACCAAAGCAAACAACGGCACTCCCTAGGGCTGTGTGCTCAGTCCATTGACTACTGCTGACTCATGACTGTGCAGCAAAGTACAATTCAACTAACATCATCAGATTTTCCACAGCTAAAATACAGTTGTAGATTAGCAACAGTTATGAGTCAGCATACAGGGAGGCATCGAGACATCTGTCTGGTCTTGTTGATGAGATCAAAAAGTTTGTTGACTTGGACCCATTGGACACGAATAGACCAGTCGCTACTGCACATCAATGAAGCAATTGTCGATGGAATGAAAAGATCCAAGTTTCTACAAATGCAGCTCTCAGAGGTCCTTTTCTAAAATCTCAACACCACCTGTCTAGCCAAGAAAGAGCAGCAGCATCTACTGCACATTTTCTGCAGAGAGTGAGATAGCTAAAATTCCTCCTTCTATCATTATCACTTTTGACAAGGAATGATGGAGCTGTTCTAGTTAAATGTCTATTATGGTATGTTTCAAAATGCATGTCCCTAGAACAAGTGTGAGGGCAGCTGAGAAGATCATTGGGCTCTGTCTAACCACCATTGTTCTTTTCATTAACAAGTGATTCCTACGCAAATTAACAGCATATCAAATGACCCCTGGCAAAGGTATAGAAGCATCCAGTCAGAATATTCAACACACTGTTGCCTCCCAGCTCTTAATGTTCTGATTGGCTGGCAGTAACTGGCCCTTGGACTTCATATTAAGAGATAACAGCGACGGATTGCAATGGCAACTGAAAAGAACTGGCTTTAGATAAGGGGTCACCAACGTGGTGCCTGCGGGCACCAGGTAGCCCGCAAGGACCACATAAGTAGCCCTCATGTCTTTTCTAAAGCGTTTTCTAAAAATAGCTGTTTCCTACTTTGTTAAATCATTGTTGATAATTATT
This sequence comes from Silurus glanis, assembly GCA_014706435.1. Lineage (NCBI taxonomy): Eukaryota > Metazoa > Chordata > Actinopteri > Siluriformes > Siluridae > Silurus > Silurus glanis. Next base: position 6,966,625 of record JAAIIK010000101.1, on the reverse strand, counting down.
ATGAGAAATCATTAACATGATCAGTGCCTTAACATATATGAATATCATTAATTATTAATAATAACATATAATAAAAGGTAAATTGAGCATATTTGTTATTTCAGATCAAACTGAAAACTGTGTGTATCAAACTGGTAGCCCTTCACATTAATCGGTACCCAAGAAGTAGCTTTCAGTTTCAAAAAGGTTGGTGACCCCTGCTTTAGATCATTTTGTCTGCTCACTTATATGGAAAATTAGGGAATAACATGTATGGTTATAGAAAAGCTAAAAAAACCCAGCCAAGAATATATAAGACTTTCCACATTATCTAAGACTAATGCATAAATGTGAACATAATATGATGTTATTAACAAAGTAAGCATCTTGTTTTAGTTATATGTCTATTTTTAAAACCTTTAGCTTTCAAAGAAGCTGACGAATGATGCAAAATCCAGTCCAAACACATAAAAAAAAAAAAAATGAATAAAAAATAAAAACAAACAAACAAGAAAGTAAATGTAATTCTACTATATTATAATATTCAAATAAATGTTTATAATTTGAAAACCAATTATTGTATTCCTTTGAATATTGTAAATTGCTAAATGTAAGCTCGACCCTACAAACTTTACCATCACATTCATTCTTCTGACTGACCTTCTCTAATTGATAGTACTGGTACTAAGGAATTCGTTTCAAGGGTTTAATACTAGATTGCTATTTCAAATCAAATCAAGTGGCATTTATTTTCATCAATATAACTTATATACTGTACATTATAATGAAAGTTCATTTCCTTTGGATCATGGCACTGCATATAATAATACACTGGCTATATAAAGTGCAGATACTTTACACAACAATGTAACAAACATTATAACAATGCACAAACAATACATTAAAAGACACAGGACTCTAAACACATGGAACATTGCACATCAATTAGACAAAGCAACATAACACTGTTAAGGGTTTAAAATCGTAAAATACCAGCATTATAAAGGGCAGGTGTGGAGTGATAGGTGTACATTGGTAACTTTTATTAGGTACTGCTCAGTCCAGGATGAAAAATTAAGAAGAACTCCATCAGAGGGATTAGGGGTGTAGCCAAATTAATGATTCTGTACATTCTCAAAAAACTGATAAACCCCTCTAGAAGATAAGATCTCTATGTCAGAGTCAACAATCAAGGGAAGATTTCACGAGAGTAAATACAGTAGGATTGCCAGTATATGTAATCCACTGTTACTGTAAGATGCAAAAACATACAACTGACTCGAACGCTGAAGAAACTGCTGTAATTCCTACAGCAATCACTCTAATTGCATGCAATAAAAATAAAGCCAAAATGTCAACACTTTAGGTTCCTCCATTAATGAGTTTCAATAATTCCAATTCACTTTGGTAGACAGGTAAGCCTCGTAATTCTTAAAATGTACTTCTTTCAAACATAAATTCTATACGGAGAGACTGTAAGAGTTGCACCAGCTTTGTGTTTGCAAAGGTTTCTACTTCTCTAGTCAGCTTTTTTGAGTGGAAGTATTTGCTAATCAGACAATTAGCCAATATAAAAGGATGTAGCATGACAGGATGGTTACAGTGTCGGCAGAGTTTCCTTAGTACCTCAAGCAGCTCTACAGCATTTATTAAAAAAAATATAAAAAGACTTTCTAACTAATTAGATTCAAGAATTCAACAGCACTATAGCATAAATTATTACATTTTTAAATTAAAAAATGTATAACGAATGCCATACACATGCATTTAAATGCTTCCAAAAAAGCTGCTTATTGACCAATCATTTTTGTTGCAATAGTAATGCAGCAATATTCAGCATGTCCTCACTGCCGGAAAGTATGTAGTATGTTTCACTTCTCTCTCACGGTCTCAGGCTTCCTGGATGAGGAAAGCTACTACTAACCAAAATGTGCCCTTTTGCATGTGAAACACACGCATAACTATTTCCTGTATCCATTAGGCCACAATTAATAGAGCAAACAATAAAAATAAATCTTGTAAAAGGGGTACTTGAAGGAATAATGATTATATTATTTTTTAATTATTATTATAATTATTGAGAGTTATTATACTCTGCAAAGAATTCTATCTGGGATCCTTTCTGTTAGGGAAACATTTGTACACACTGCAGATTTGTAGGTGCAGTCATGTGACCTGGTGGACATTAATGAAGTAAATGTGATTCGTTACTGTACTTAAGCAGTTTTTTTATTTAAGTATTCCTGTTTGTTACTTCACTACATTTCAAAGTTAAATATCTTACTTTTTACTCAACTACATTTTACAAAATCAGTCGTTCCTTTTTATTTATGAGTGGATAAAAACTGGTCATGGAAAAGCCTGTGATGTTTTAAACCTGTTCTGATGGCCATTTGGCCGTAGCGGATTTAGGCGACAAGTGCCTAATAAAAAAAAAGGCAATCTTTTATTTTTGCCGCTCATTTGCACAATCGCGTCAATTATCATATCATGTCACGATCAGTAAACCTAATCGGGACAGGAATGTGCACACAAGTTCCCTCACTCATACACTTAGAAAGGAGAGGTGGGGGTTGGGTGCCTTGGTGGTTTCAAGTAGGAGAGCTGACTAACAATGCTAAACTTTTGGAATAGCTTATATCTTCATATAGGTAATCACCTTGATTCTTCCAGTCCCTTTCAGTTAAAAGATATAATTTATTCTTACAAAGGTCAAACTAATATATCAGTGAATTACATTGTTACATTTCCATTTTGTTTGGGAAATCTTATTCATAAACAAAAAGTCTCGAAATTGCAACTTTTCTTTTCAAATTTCTTAATTGAAATACAGGTAGTCGTCGACTTACGACCACGATTGGTTCCGACAGACCGGTCGAAACACAAATTGGTCGTAAGTAGAGTAGGCTATATGTACAGTACTGTGAAATGATGTTATAAAAATCTTTAAGTAGTATTTTATCATAAAATAATAAATAAATACATTTGTACCATTTGCTTCATCATGGCTTCTTGGCTCACATTCTCAGCATCTGAATGTCAGTAATGGAGCAGCAAGCTAAAACATGCACAAGTTTCTCTTTGGGAAAGGTCAGATTTTTGACAGTCAGCTAAAAAGGAAAGGATCCATGAAAAGATTAAATAGAAAAGTCATAACATGCAATAAAACATCTAAATTTTGAAATATTACACTATGTCGATATCAAGCTGTAGATAAAAAATATTTGTTTAAATAACTTTTTAAATATATATACAGTATATATATATATATATATACACAGCGGGTAAAATAAGTATTGAACACGTCACCATTTTTCTCAATAAATATATTTCTTAAGGTGCTATTGACAAACATTTTCAACAGATGTTGGTAATTACCCATCCACATGGGTTGTATTGTGGAAATTAAGCCATAGATGTTGATCAGTGATTAAAAAGCAACCCTGCCCCTTTGGCAGTGCAAATTAATATCAGCTGGTTCAATGGTCCCATTATGGCAGATTTTGTTGCCTAATTTGAGACTTAGTGCATTAGTAAAACAAACGTTTAGTGATTAAAAAGAATTTTTCGGGGGAGTTTCGGGGTTCGCCTCTTTATATTTATTTGGATTTTGATAAAAAAAAAAAAAAGTCAAATATATTTATAATAATTCAAACAGATAATCAAATAAATGTACTGAAGATTATTTTTGTCCCATACATTTCCCTATTCAAGAATGACAAGACCATGTGCAGACAGTTAACATAGAGTTACACATTTTTACTGTTATTGACAACAGAAATAATAATAATAATAATAATAATAATAATAATAATAATAATAATAAAAACATCTTATATTCTTATTGTTGTTAAGCTAGAATTCTTCTCCTGGGAGAAATAATTTTTATTTTCTCCTAGATATTTTCAGTAGTGATTAGCTCCATGGTCTTTGTCTTTGTAAGCATTTTCAAGTGTTTAAAAAGTTGGAATAAAAAGTTATATAACCAGTTGTTGTCCTTCAGGGTATGTTAGAACATGTTCAGCATTTTTGCTTGAGGTTAAACTACTTTTCAATTGCTAAGGCTTCAGGCAGTGGAGCCAAAAAAAAAAAAAAAAAAAAAACTGTTGTTGTCAGTGATATGCATGCTTGATACATATCCCAAAGTGAAGTCAAAATAATTAGAATTTATGATAAATGTTCTTTTTTCTTTTTGTAAGTAGCACATTTTGTTTTGGTGGTTTGGTTTGAGACAAATGTAAAACGTAAAAATGTAAACAAAACATCCCATACATGCAGGTTTATATGATTTCCAGGGACCCTAATGGTTGACTTTTCACTATAGAAACTGTAAAAACATTATTATCACCTTTTATTCCAATATGTTATTTTTTTACCCCTTTTTGCTCCCAAGTGCTTTTTTAAGGCTACATTTTAAGAAATGTCCTGCATTAATTTTATAATTATTTTTTTGTGCAATAATTACCTTCCCACTACACCATATAGCCTAAAGGTTTGTGGGCACCTGACAACCACACCTTTTCCTAAAATTTTGCCACAAACAAACAATTGAAGAACATCTTTGTGTTCCGTACCTTTTTTTTCTCTTCACTGGAACTTAGAGAACCAAACCAGTTTCAGCATGAAAATGCTCCTGTAGGTCCATGAAAACATAGTGTGTCAAGGCTGGAATGAAAGAACTCGAGTGTCCTGCATAGAACCATGGCCTCAACCACAATGAACACCTTTAGGATGAATTGGAACATAAACTTTACCCCAGGTCTCCTCATCTGACATCAATGTCTGACCTCTCTAATGCTCTAATGCAAGGGTGTCCAATCTGTTCCGCAAAGGGGCGCCGTTGGTGCAGGTAGTCATTTAAGCCTACAAGTCTACCTGTTTAAATCTAATAATTTCTCTTTTTTCCCCAGTGACAATCAGGTGTGGCCTTTGATTGGTTGGTGGACAAGACTGGACACCCCTGCTCTAATGCTTCAAAATATAGTGGGAGGGTTTTCCAGAAGAGTGGAGGTAATTATAATAGCAAATTATCATAGTTTGGCTATCAGTGGTATATTTACACATTAACTTGTAAAATGTTTATTTGATTCCATTCAAGTTCTCAATTTTCTATACCATTTTCTATGTACTAAGTTTTTTTTTTTTTATAACTAGAATAAGAGTTACATTTGATTGACTTTGAACTGTCAGGATCTTCCAGGCATGCGGCACGCACTTCTAGATCGGTGCCCATCTTGCCCTTTTTTTCATGTCTTCTGGTATTTAAGGACACCCAAGACTTTAGCTCAGGGCCAGATTATCTCACTGGCTTCCAAAGTCCCTGAGAATATTCTTGCCACCCTGCCTTCTCTGGTTTCAGTTCCCAGTTCTTGCTCCTGTTCCTGCTCCTGTTCCTGCTCCTGTTCCTGCTCCTGTTCCTGACACTGTTCCTGACACTGTTCCTGACCCTGTTCCTGACCCTGTTCCTGCTCTGCTCTGCCTTCCTGGTACCCGTTTTGGACTTTGTTTTTGTTTGGACGTTTTTGTTTGGCTTTGGCTTTGTCTTCCCTGCATCGCCCTGTTTGACTGTATTTCAGACCCTGGACTGTATTTGGACTTTGTTTTTGCCTTGAAACATTGCTCAGTTTGTGTCTTTATAAAAACCTGTGTTCTTAACCCTGTTCCATCCTGCATTTGGATCCTCACTCACCTAGTCCTTGCATCGTGAGTCACTGATAGAATAATCTGGCCAAAGATGGACCCAGCAGATGTATTAAACCTCAGACCGACAATTCAGGGACACAACCGAGATGGTCGATATTTTGAAGCTCAGCCCCCAGCAGAGAACTGAGTATTTCCGGGTGCGTCACGAACAATCTATGGCGCATCAATTGGTTTTAAATAACCTCTTAAAAGGCGCCGTTCCGCTCCAGATCCTGCCGAGAGCCCTTGCCCTTTTTTCCCATGCTTCCCGGTATTTAAGGACACCCAAGACTTTAGCTCAGGGCCAGATTATCTCACCGGCTTCCAAAGTCCCTGGGAATATTCTTGCCACCCTGCCTGCTCTGGTTCCAGTTCTGGTTCCTGCTCCTGACCCTGTTCCTGACCCCTGCTCTGCTCTGCCTCCCTGGTACCTGGTTTGGACTTGTTTTGTTTTGGCCTTTTTGTGTTTGCCCTGCCCTGGCTTTGGTTTTGTCTTCCCTGCAGCACCCTGTTTGCCTGGACTGTTTTTGGACTGTGTTTTTGCCTTGTCCCATTGCTCAGTTTATGTCTTAATTATTAAAGCCTGTTTTCTCCTTAACCCTGTCGCATCCTGCATTTGGGTCCTCACTCACCTAGTCACCCGTGATTTCTGACAGAATAATCTGGCCTTGCATCGTGAGTCACTGACATGAAGAGGTGTGTCCTTGTTTGGTTGGTCTAATGAAAGGTAAATAATTAATAGATTCCACACAGGACATTATGATGGCCATGTATTCAGAAATTCATTTCAATCAACCAATCATTCAATAAACAAATACATTTTCCACCATGAAAATCACATTTCGACGAAATAATTCTTCAGGTCTGGGTGGCAAATAGAAAATCATCTGCCAAGTGAATGTAAAGCTTTTCCTATTTCATTATATATTTTATTTGTTGTTTTTTTTGCTTTGAATTATCTGTTTTTAAACATAGTAAACGCACATCCATCTATCCATCCATCTATCTATCTATCTATTTTTAAAGAAACGTTTGCGTCCTGTTCCTGACAGTTCTGTGCCAGAGCTCATGCGTTAAGACGCTTACAACTCTGTGTGTGTGTGTGTGTGTGTGTGTGTGTGTGTGTGTGTGTGTGTGCGTGTGCGTGCGTGCGTCTCTGTGTATGTGTGTGCGCGAACAAGTCCAGCGTTCGGATCTGGATTCTAGGGAATCAGTCGGGTGCTCGGATGGTCAGATGGTCAACTTTCTCCAGTCTATCCTAATGGATCAGTGAAGGATAAGAGTCGGTTGGCACGTGGCGGCTTCTGGACGCTGGTTTACGCAATTGACGCAAAGTGGCTGCACTTTTCTATTGAGGTAAGCTGAAGGTGTAAACAGCATGATGTAACGACGCGACAACTGATTACTGAAATCTTATGCAAGACAAGATGACCACGAAAGACTCATGAGTGCCAGGACACTAACTAAAGACATTAAGTGCACAGAGCATAGAAATTACTACGCACTATTTGTTCATTAAAGGACAAATTGAAGGATCAAAACAAGGCTTTTATGTAAGGCACATATTATACTAATAGGTTTGGGTATTTCATATCTCTATTATTGTTATAACTATTTAATTCCCGTTTTATAGGTCTTAACTGTAATTGTAACAATAATAGGACAAAACAATTGAGTAGGCAACATAGTGTTTTAGAGAATGTCAGCCAGAATAGTGAAAAAAAGCCTGAGAAAACAGCTGTATTGGGACGAACGAACGACAGCAGGTGTTGGAAAATGTCAAACTGTGAAAGGACAAGATGTCCAGAGTCAGGGTGCCACTCTGGAGTGATGAGAATCCCAGAAGCTGCTTAATATCCGAGGGATTGCACTGGGCCTGCCAATTCTTGAGGGACCATTGGATGTCTGGGGAAATGAAAGGACATCTGTACGTGAGAAGAGTTTTGATATGAAGGGTATGCTTTTAAAAAGGAAGTCATTGCAGTGTGCGGTAAAGCTGTAACATTATCATAGATTGAGTGTTGCTGAGAAGCAGAGCAACTGAATTTGAAATGAGTATCCGGAGGAAGGTTTTACACTTGGATATTTCATGCATGTTGCATGTATGGTGTTTTATCTATATAGGCAAATGCACGTGTAAATGCTCCCCATTTAAAACTGGACCTGAGTTTTAAACCTTCATTCATCTTTCCAAGGCAAATTTTGCAACCAAGATTAAATTCTCCTAATGCATTCCATAAAGCATAAATGCACTTCACTGGTTTTTGACTGCTTTGAGGAAATACTTTGTCCACCAACCACATGGTTTACACAGGGCTGATATCATTGTCAAAAAATGTGCTTATGAGCATGTTGCATTTAGTTATTTGTTCATCATGTGTACATTGTAATAGCAATATAAAGAAACTAGTAAATATGACGCTACTATAAAAAGTGCAGGCTTATGAAATTCCACCCACAGAACATTTCATAAGATGGGTTATGATATGTCCTTCTCCACTGCAAAGACTGAGGTGAAGGCTTTAATAATTCAAGTAAAGTTAATAAATAATACATGTTTTAAAATAATTTGGGGCTCTGTTCCAAACAGCAGTCTGTACACTACATAGAAAACAAATAGTAATAGTTCTCAGATATTACTTTCTAAGTGGTTTGGGATTCTGTCCTAAATGGTATTTCTAAAAAAAAAAAGATTTTTTTTATGACAACAAAAAGATCAGTATATGCATCAGTGTGACTTTCAGAGGTTGAATAAGTGAATATTCTCTTAGTTGTTATGATAAATCTGAGCTGGAACGTATGCTTGATGTATGTGTTTGAAAATTCCAACACTTTGAATCTGACAAAAAGAAATGAAAAGCTTATTATCACTGAATCCTGCATGCTGGATTTGATTTAATTCAAGTCCAAACAGTTGGTGCTCACTGTGTTTGTGAACCTTTTTTTTTTTAATACAGTGCTGTAAGAGTTAAACTAAGGCATTTTGCTGTTCATAAAGACCACATGTTCAGTCCTGTGATGTAAGTTCCCCCTCTACAGTTCTTGCAGTGTTCAGTCCTGATCTATTTTTGCAAGCTGTTACTCTGTCCATGCTTGCTTTGGCCTTGTAGAGCCACATGTGCTTAAATCATCAGCAAGGTGGAATCATGAAAATATTATGATGGTATGATAATCTATGATAATCATCTAATACAATATAAGAGCTACTATTTAAAGTGGACTTATTATAAAAAAAAAAATAAATAAAGAACAGTATTTATTTCTCTGAACCTAAATTTAGTTGATCAGTCTAAACATGTTCAGTGTCTGGAGTTTTTTTTCTTTTTTTTTTTCAGTTCCGCATTTTAGCTAAGTCAAATGAGAAGTTTGGCATTGCATAAGCTGCATGCCTATGTTGTCATGCTGTCTCACTCTTATTTACAGAAGGCATAGTTTGCCTCAGTAAAGCATTGGTCAATAAACAAAAAAATGGGTCCTTTTAAAAGAAAAGCGTACTCAAGTAGTGTACTTATTAAATGCATACATTTTTAAAGTATGTGTTCTTAAATTGTAAAATGTTGCAAAAACATGTTTTTATTTGTAGACAATTTGTTGGACTCTCGAAGTACATGAAAAATATTATTCTATATTTAGTGATATATATACAAAAAGTATACACACTCACATATATACACAGTGCAGCCTCGATACTCGCGGGGGTTACGTTCTATGACCCCTTGCGATAATAAAAATACCATGAGGTTTTGACTCTCTCCTTTTGATGGTTCCTTTTTCAGGGGAAATTGTACATGTACTGTACTGTAAACGAAACAAAAATTGTGAATTACTTGTCATAAATGTTTTATTTACTACTTTAAATGAATAATACAATAATAAAATAGTTTATCAAACATTTATATGTAATTTATTTGTACAAACTCTGTTTTGAAATGTTACTCCGAACGATCAGATTTTTTGCGAGTTACACTCAGTCCGGTTCCAAATGAAAAGTCGTGCACTATCGAGGTCGCAAGTGTCAATGTTGCAAGTTTTTAGGTTCCACTGTGTGTGTGTGTGTGTGTGTATT
>JAAIIK010000101.1:6914842-6929561 GCA_014706435.1 Silurus glanis | reverse complement strand
TATAGAAATGAAATATTTAAGAATTTTTTTTTTTTTTTTTTTTTTTTAAAGATTTTTAGTTTGCCTCAAGTGTAGTATTAATTCATTAATATTACCTTATTAAATCATTTTTACATTGATGTGCTGATGTGGCATAAAACTATTTAATGTTGAATTAACCAGAATAATTTTTTTTTTAAACCAATGGCATGGAATATTGAGACTTAAATGAGACTTTTCCCCTAACAGGTGAACATAAAATCAACACATAATCCCAATTTCAGTTAATCACAGCTTTCACGAATTGTGAATTACACACACAGTTTTTTCTTTTACCATTACAAAATATAATATTTTTACAGAATAGAATATATATATAAGGAATTATATGATCTATATTTCTAAAAAAAAAATCTATTCTCATCATCTAATGTGTATAGTACTCAAATATTTTCTGTGAAACTGGAGAAAGTCCTTCATTGGCTTCCGAGGTGGAAGAGAAACTGGGCAATTTTATTTATAAAATGTGAAAATATTAATTCTTTTTTTAGTTGTGAGACACACACACACACTGTATATACATACACATATACACGTATATTAGTTGTGACACACAAAATATATATATTTATGTGTGTGTATATATGTATATCTGTCAGGTCTGAAAGGCAGGCAGTTGTACAGAGCACTAAAAAGCAGATTATATATATTTATATTTAGTATGACAATAAATAGGACAGTGGTAAAGTCATGAAAAAATACCCTATGTTTTACCATCGGACTCCCAAAAACTGTTTATACCCAGGTCTAAAGTTAGTTAATTAGATAATTATATGAACTCTGTGCTCATCTCAGTACTCTTATTTCCACATAACGTCCTTTAATGCAGTACTGTTTGTCTTTACTCTTGCGTATACTGTGTTTGATTTAAACTGTTTGAATGATTTACACCTCAGCCTTTACATTAAATCTGACAAATGACATGATTGACAGAGATTATCTCGAATGGGCAATGGAAGCAGGTGGTGTCATCTGATGAATCTCAGTGTCTTTAACATTGCTTACCTATGGAAAAGATGCCATCAGCAAAGGAAGAGGGTCAAGCTGGTGGAGGCAGTTTGGTGCTCTAGGCAATTTTCTTCTGCAAAACCTTGGCTTCTTGCATTTAAGTGGTTCTTACTTTTATCTTACACATACCGCCTGTTTAAACATTTACAGTGGTATTCCTGTGGACTTTTTGAACAAATATATGCCCTGCTAAACTGCAACTCACCGGATCTTAATCCAAATAAGCTTTTTTGTAGGATTTACCGGATAAACAAGTCCGATACATTAAGGTCAGGGGTGCAACTGCACTTCTGCAGAGGGGTATGCAAGATCATGGTTGGTTGAAATAGTGAGGTAAATACATTACACTACATGCAGTGGTGGTGTAGCTCCCCCCCATGTGCAGTGCCCTTATATGTGCTGTATACTCTGCATACCCCGCTTCTGATTAAGGTCACCCAGCAAACAACATTTAAAGAATCTACAAATGTCTTGGGGCCAGATACCACAGCACACCTTTAAAGGTCTTGTGGAATTCATTACTTGGTGGTTCAGAGCTGATTTGGCAGCAAAAGGTGAACCTACACATTATTACGCAGGAAGTTTTGATGTTGTAGCTGACTGTTGTGTAATCCCTCTACTAGTGTAAATGTAAAAACAGGTGAAGGACACCCTGTAAGACTTCACTGCTGCAGCCACTAGGTGGAGTAATTTACCAAGAAGAGCTGGCTTCAGTGTGTCTGCTCTTTCTGTAAACTGCACTTAGTTGCCCTAACGTGCTAGGGAAAGTGTTTATGTTCTGAAAATAATTTTACACACAGTATTTATATAACGAGTAATCATGACTGAATCTATAAACAAGTAAGCATGATAGGCACTGTATAAATCCGTAAATAATTATATGAAGGCAAAATAAATTGCACTCTTGATTTGAGCATGTTGTAATGCATCTCGCACCTAGGACTACACCAACAAACCTATAAACAGAAATGTGTGTGGATGTTTAAAAGACAATTGTAGTGTAAAATCTTAAATATTATTTACATATTTACAATATTTTTTTTTTTTTTTGGCCTGTGAGAATGTGAGAATAATTTGTAAAGCTGTGAGGCATCTTGCAGCTTTGTGAGGTTGTAAAACCTGTACATGTGTGTTGTGCATTTAACTGTTAAATGTGAATTTATCTTAAAAAAAGAAATTGACATCATTGTAATACTACTTGACTGGATATTGTTATCATTCAGTATTTTGCTTGTCATGTGCTTTTCTTACGTCTATAAAAAAAAAAAGGTTTATCTAAACCTTGCACTAATTTACAGTATTAGAAATCAATCAATCCACTAGAAGTTGTATGTATGTCTTTCCGTGGTCTGTGTCTTCAGGTATATTGTTATATGTACAAACACAATGAATAAACACATACAATAAATTTGCATAATTAAAGACCAACTTGGTGGCATCTCAAAACACTGGGTCGCCAGGGTGTTTGCAGTTTTCTTCCACTTCCTTCAAAAAACAAACACATGCTAGTAGATAGATATGCAAAGTATGAATGGGATTGAGTGGAACTCTGAATAGATGGACTTGAATCCCATCTAGGTTATATTCTCAACTGAGTATTTATTATTTTGCTCTTAAACTACAACAGGATAAAGCTTTTGGTGATAAATAAATGAATCAATAATTGTATCAAGTTGAAGAAAAACATACCTCTACAAAAAAAAATAAAAACCACAACATGCGCATAAAAACATGCATGAACTGTATTAAGAAGTGGATTAAATGACAGTTATAGAAATTACCCTGCTGAAAAGTCTATTTTATTTCCAGACCATATCAGTGAGCTAGTCAGTGATGCTCCACCTTCCTTTTTACTTGAATAAAGTGATAAAGAATTGACTGAGAATTTCCAGTGTTGGTTATTTGGTCATTGATCATAGCTGTACACTCCTATGATTTAGACAACACTGGGGAACGAAATCAAGAAACAAGGAACAAGGGTGTTTTTTAGTCTAGAGTCAAGCATGCTTTCAGTAATTCTCATCAATTGTGCCTGCCACTAACTTTTAACAGTATTAACACAAGTCCATATCAGTTATTAGATTATTATGTTACGGATGACTTGTGTATAACTATAAATACTTACACTATATTTATACAGTCTGCTACACAACATCTTTATGATTTTTTTTGTTTATAGATTATTGCACAACAGCTTTCATATATATCAAATTGAAACATATACCATGCATCGTCATATTACTGAATAATTTCTGACCAGTATGTATATCTGTACAATATGGTATTGGCGATGAATGAAAGGAAATGCAAAATCTCATTGCACAATGTAAGTGAGCAGAAAAAATAAATCTGTCCAGGGAAATTGAGGTTATGAGGTCAGACTGCAGAATGTAATAGTTGCAGCTGGCCAGTGCTTAAACACCGTACCTTCAATAGTGACCGATACAGCACAAAACAAACACTGTACTGAAATGATTGTGCACATTTTACAGTCGTCCTCATCATTTGTCTCATCTCCAGTCGTTGCGTTATCCTGGTCAGGATGTAGACGGAATGCTAGTTCATCACGTTATTTTGAGAGGCTGGAGGAAACCAGAGATGCCAGAGGAAACCCATGCAGATACGGCGAGGAGAACAGCGAGGACTTTGGAGATAGGAATATGAGAAATGAGAAGAATGCTAATCTTGCACACAGGAGGGCAATAACCTCAAATTCAGTGACTTGTGTGGAAGGGGAAAAATGCAGAGTGTGAACATGAACTTTTTTGGGAATCAATAGAATCAGATTTCTTTATTTATTATTATTTGTTATCATAGAGTAGCCCTTAGTCTGCATCCAGGATGTAAGTAATACCCTCTTAATGTTTATTTAGTGGCATGATTGTATATATATATATATGTGTGTGTGTGTGTGTGTGTGTGTGTGTGTGTGTGTGTGTGTGTGTGTGTGTGTGTGTGTATTTTCCCATCAGAGAGGAAGCGCAGTCCTTCTTCCCCCCATTACCCCAGGGGATCTTACTCTCCCCCTTCCCCATACTCAGTCCCGCCCTCCCTCACTACTCCCACCAGCCATTTAGGCATTCAAAACACACACACAACACAGCACATAAGTCAACCTTAATGATGTCTGAATGACGGTGGACACACCGGCGTCGGAAAGGAAGATGCGTTCCCGCACAGACGCTCTCAGCATCCGAAATGGGATTTACTTTGGGGCAACTTTGCGCCGAGTTCAACAAGCTGAAAGCTCAGTGTCCAGACTTTGAGACTCTTTTCCTCCTTAATGGATGGAAATCAAGCGGAAGGAAAACCAGGTTGGGGAACTCGCGTTTGCGCCAATTTCCCTAAGACGCAAAGTTTTGTAAAGTTCCGTAAGTTTTTGTAAAGTTTTGTTGTTTAAAAAACACAGAGCCGGGGCAATGGGGACGCGTTGTTAGTTTACAGGTTGTAAAAGCAAACACGGGGAAAAAAAAAAACCTTCTGTGGATTTATCGATCAAACAAACTAATCAAACAAACAAACAAACAAAAAAAACAAGGAATTTTGACGCAATGGCCGAAAAGGGGACGCAAAGGAAAAGTGCGGTTTACCGGAGTGTCTCCTTCAAGAAGCTGCACAACTGGAAGGCCGATAAAAGCGGTTCAGGAGCCGAGGATCAGCGCCACGGCTCGGAGGATTTGGACACTGGAGGAGCCCTTCCCCCTCCGGCTGCACAGCCCTCCGATATGCGCAGTGCTGCTGTGGCTAGGAAAGTTTCCAAAATCTCAGCAGCCAACCTCTCGAGGGCAGAGCCGAGGAAGGGCTCCACTCATTCCATTTCACCCTCAGTTCGGCAGCTCTCAGAAAAGTTTGGAACGAGCACAAATTCAGGCAGCACTTCAGCCCTTCAGTCTGCAACTTCGCACAGGATTAGATCTTCAGATGGATCATCTTCCCAGGACGTTTCAGGACATAGCCCCGATCAGAGCGAAGGAACCCTGAGAGACAAACTATCAGATCGCAAGTGTCAAGAATCCGGCTCTGGCTCGGATTCGGATCGACGTCATAAAAGGAAGGTTCGAAAGATCGAAGGTGCCACAAGGGCAGGTAAGAGTGATTATTCTGAAACCAGTGATGGCTCTGACAGCTTTAGTGGGAACACTTTAAATATAGAAGATGATGTTTGTGTCCTAGGGATTTCATTGTTCAAGTCTCACCGGCGCCATCGCTCCTCGCAAGGCAAAACTATTCATGTTGATTCAACCTGGCCGAGCGTTACGAAAATTAGAGAGCTTTTTGGTGATGGTCACAGAAAGAAGTCAATGTCGGATGGAGAGGACTTGAAGTCTGATGACTATCACCTTCACCATTGGTACAGCACAAAAGACGGCAACACGTCCTCTGACAAAAGCGACAGTCAGTCAATATTGCACTCAAGAGGACACTGGAAGGATATAAACAGCTCAGATCATCATGCTAACATAAACCAAGGTGTGGACTCTGCTTTCAGCACTGAAAAGCAGGATGGTGATCTTAGCTCTGTGACGAGAAAATTGTCATCGGATATAAGTAAAGTTGAGATTCAGAAACTTAGCAGAAAGGATTTTACAGATAGTGACCTGCGACCCAACCCTCCCACCCCTCCACCTCGCAGTAGTTCTGTTGCCCTACCTCTGAAGTCCCATTCTTGTGCTTACCGTGAGCAGCTGCAGGAGCAGAGACAGAGGGCGAAGCAGCCACAGCCATCAGATAGTTTGCATTCCTCACATAGTTCCTCAAAACCACAGACAGGCTCCTCCGTGGAACCGGCCAGCTATCGTAAGAGATTTAGCTCTGGAGAAGAGGACGACGAATCTGGAGGGCACACGGGTAGAGATACACTCGCGTTTGTTTACAGCAGTGAAGGAATTGGCACACAAAATTCAAAAAGCAAGAATGACGCCTGGGTTAGACTCTTGCATAGGTCTTCAGGTAGTGAGGAAGACAGCCCAGCGGGATTAGCTCATCAAGTCCGACGTCGTTCTTTGAGGAAAAAGAAGAAAAGCAACTGCAGTAGAGAGAATGAGGAGTCTGATGACAGTGATGAGCAGCACGTGATGATGGAGCATCTGGAGCGCCATCAGCGTTCATGTGATTCCCAAATGGAGGGACGTAGGCTTGACAGCTTGAGGCCTAAGGCCTCCTTTAATGGGCAAATGTGGGAGAAAGGCCACGCAGCTCGAGGTTCCTCTGTGGTTCAGGAGAGTTACAGGCGGCTGTGTAAAGATTCTGAGGGACAAGTTGGCACAAGCAACGTCCCATTTGTATCACGTGTGTCAAAGGTAAACATTCCTTCATTTCTCTCCACCCCCTTGGGGTCACGCTGTAGCAGCAGATATTCCAGCACAGAGACTCTGAAGGCTGAAGACCCTGTGAGTTTAACGTCCAGCCGAGCCTCATCTTCTGTTCTAAGCAAAACATATCATGGCAATGCTACGATGTATCGTTCACCTAGTTTTGGGCATGGAGACAATTTTTCCCGTGCCCCAGTCCGTGTTCGTCCCCGGCTGGTGCCTAGCTTGAATCAAGGAGAAGCTACTTCTACTGCTGCAGAAAACAGATTTGGTCGGCGGTGTGTCGGTCATGAAAAAGATAAAGATAGAATATCCATGTCAAATCCTGATATTGCTTCAGAAACTCTGTCACTGCTGAGTTACGTGAAAACTGATTTATCAGAGCTAAGGATGAAGAGGAGAGACCATGATGGCGGGGAAAGTTCAAACTCCAACATTCAAGGTGTAAAAAGCACATCAAATATGTATAGAATGGGCTTAAGACCCACAGGTTTGAATTCTCGAAGGCCCTCTCTGAAAGACCTCACTGCTACTTTGAGGAGGACTAAATCTTTCACTTATTCAGAGAAACCATTAGGGTCAGCGATGAGATGTTCCTCTGAGCAAAGATTGGATTGTGAAAGTGATGGAGATCGAATAATCGTCTCTGACCGAGAGGTGGAGAGTGATGATTGCAGTGGTTGTTATGACTACGAAGAGCCAGTGCCAACCTCTCTACAAGATCTCTATGTTCAAGAAGCAAGACAGGTAATAAGGGATATTTGTCAAATGAGTGCTAACAAGGATGATGATGATGATGATGATGATGATGCTATTGTAGGGTTTAAAAGAAATGGGAATTTGGAAACGGTGGAAGCTAATAAAGAAGTGAATAAGACAGAGCAAGTGGAGAGGGTAGAAGAACAGACTGTTGATACAGTAAACAAAAAAGAGGCTGATGGAGAAAGTGGAAGTTTACCAAGAGGAAATTCAGAGGAGAACATGTTTGGTGATAAGTCGTTGGATGAACTTTCAGGACATGAATCAAGTCTGACAGATGAAGGAATTGTCACAGAGCCGGAGGCTGTCTCATATAGAGGGCTGTCCTCTGGCACAGACTTGCTAGGCCAGACGCTCACTGTTTGGACTCAGTCTGGTCTGTATGAGGAACACTCGCCCATTATGACTCCAGAGAAGTCTCTTTCCACTCCTGCCTCATCTGCGAGGACAGAATATGAGACAGTAGAAATAGGAGGAGATGTAAACATCAGTAGAAATTTAAACCAGTCTTCTTTAGAGGCCCCGGCTACCCCCAGTGCGCTTCGAAGACGGAGAAAATTTTCTTCAGCTGGCAACAATGGCTCAGAATCCAGCAATGGCAGTAATGGTGAGTCAAATGGCGAGTCTGCTTACCGCTCTCTTAGTGACCCCATGCCACATCGAAATCGCTCGTTGGCAGAAGACAGCAGTAACAGCTTTTCTATGGACAGTAATCTACTTAGCTCACTCTCTCTAAACTCAAAGGTGGGTGTAAGTGCAGATTCCTCTGCGGATCTGTCAGAGTGTACCGGCAGTGCGGCTAGTGACCTGTCAGTATATAGTGACTCTCTGCGGGATTACAGCACAGAGATACAGAGCATAATGCAGGAACCTGGTGCGATGGACAAGCTGATTGATGAAAAGGCAAACGGAAAAGCCGTTAAGAAGAAGAGCTTTAGTGACCCCAGCAGACGGGGCGAACTAACTTCTCCAGCCCTTGAAGCTCAAAAATATTCTAATGAACCTATTAATGAGTTGGAGCAGCTTATTCCTCCGTCCAGCAGCGAACCAATTCTGTCAGAGCAAAGAGATGAACTATGGGAGCTGAACAGTGATCAACGTCAGCTGTACTCCACCAGCAGGTCTCAATCCCAGTCAGAACAACTTTTGCCCTTCCAACTTGACCGCAATGGAGTTAATAAAGTGGGTGACGAGGAGCCAAAGTTGCCTTTTGACCCAAAGCTGGCCCAGGTGTTGTCTCCTTGCATAAGTCGTCGCGGTTACAAGAAACGCACACACAGAGTCACACATCAACAGTCTTCTGATGATGGGGATCAGTTGGAGGAGCAAAGCTATGAAGATCAGCTGGATCCTTCCAAGTCCACTCTGCCTAAACTTCCTGTAGTTAAAATAAGGCCCAAACATGTACGCCATGCCAGTGAACCTGCAACATTTGTGCCCATTGCAACCCCTAACCAGCAACAGAGATCTTTCAAGAGCCCAGAACCCCAACAATTCTCAAAGCACAGACAAAGAGAGGGAACTCCGTCTTTGGAGGATGTGACGGAACAGTACATCCTAGCATTAAATCCAGTCGAAGGATCTTCAGATGCCCCTGCTGATGGAGCTGTTGTGGAAGGTACCAGCTCTGTTCCTGCAACTTCCACCCTTGACCCCAAACTGCAGAGGAAGTCCAGTGATGAGCTGACCCAGGCCCCACTTGAGACGAAACCACGTGTGGTAGGTGACAGCTTTGATTATTTGTGTTTTATGGCTCATGTACATACTAAATGTGTGTGGTGTGTGTGTCTTTGCAAAGAAAAAAAAGAAAAACTTCTTTTGTATAAATCTATTAAAAATAACAAAAAATATGCACCGAAAGCTAAAGTTTAGAGTAAAGATTAAAACAATGAAGGTTTGGCTTAATAATCCCTTGCAGGAATTAGACTTAGATCTTGGAGCAGCATGTGCATGTGTGTACATGTGTATTGCAGAATGGTATCCATACCCGATGGACTTTTGTGTAACATGTTGCCTGAGATTCCAGAGATGTGTCTTTATGGCACTAGATCTGTTTTTGTCTGCGATTGTGAAAGATTAGATGCAAACAATGAGACCAAATAGGAGTCTTTCTGTTTCTTCGGTACCTCGAACATTTACGTAGCATGAACGTATGCCATTTTGTGTGCGCGTACGTGCTTTTGATATGCCCCATATGCCTTACATTTGTCAGTGCAAATGCATACTTTTGGCTCTGGCTGTTTAAAAAGTCATGCTCATTCTTTCCTGGCATGTTTTGGACAGATCATTTTACCTCTTTTTGTATTTAGATAACAATTTAGCTCAGAGAACAGTTTGTTATAACATTTCTAATGGTTGCCTAGCCATCGTTCCTGTGAAATGGCCTTAATATATTTTATATTTAAGAGTGCACTCCGCTCGAGTGTATATATAGATTAAGATTTATTACAAAGTGTTACACATTTTCAGAGATTAGTTTCTTCTCTGTATGTGTATAATGAATCCTCCCTGTTGTAAGGCAAGGTTAGGTCATATTCTCTTCCAGTACCTTTTATGGCTGTGTACTTTCTCTAGATTTTGTTGGTGCCCGGCTAATTTTGTGTGTGTGTGTGTGTGTGTGTGCGTGTGCGCTGCTGAAATTCGGGCTGCTGATTGTGATTGGTACAACTTGATTTGATACTGTGTCGCTTAGCTTTTTCTGTTTAACGAAGTGTCATTATGACCCAGATAAGAAATAAAATGCCTTGACTTGGCCTTCACTTTCAGCTTGGATATATTGGTCCCAAACCAGAGTCATCATTCACAGTAGTCTCTCTGTCTCCTACACACATACACACTTGAGGCAAAGACTAGGACATGCTCAAAGTATTGTGGAAAAAAAACAAAACAAAACATGAATCACTAGTATGTATTAGCACCCTGATTATCTAGGCTTTTGTTTGGCCGATGACGAAAGGTAAGTGAAAATAAACCCGCTGTCTGTGTACCTGTAGTAATAGTAGCCTCAGGGATCCTGCTTCATTGCCATTTTAATCGTTTGGGTTGATGTTTGCATCATGACTTTCATTAGAATTTTTGGTTTGTCAGCATCACAGATACTGTTTGCACATTTACTGTTTCTGTTACAGAGATTTCTTTCTAGTATAAGAGAAACGCCCACTTTAATTGCTGGAGTAATTGCCTATCGTAAAAAAATAAATAAATAAATGAGCTGTATTAAATGTTATAAAATGCAAACAGTTTGTTTTTATATAAGGTCCAGCACTAGAGTTTGTCTGATTGCAAAATAATTTTTACATTGCAAAATAATGTCATCTTCGTAAGTGGAAATATCTTGAATATTCAGCCCTGGGTGGTATTTCTTATTGTATGATTACAACAAACCAAATGTGAGTTTGTAAAAACTGTCAGAATTTCAGGCCATTTGAACAAATTTTAAGTCTTGTTCTATTGGCAGATTTTCTTTCCTTTCATGTATTTCTAAAAAAAAAAAAAAAAGCTAAATTCTACTAAAATCTACCAATAGAATAAGAAAACTACAAGTTTGAAATGAGTAATTATGTCCAGAAATAATAATCCTCTACTGTGTATTAATCTTTAATACAAAATGTATAAGAAATACTAGATGAATTTGACTTTGAATGCTCAAACCCCTAACTATGCTTTTACCTGCACTGAAAGGGAGAAAATCTTCACCATGACCCCCTAATCTGCGAACACACTGATTTAACCGATCCACTGAACGAGAGAGTAGTAGTAGTAGTAGTAGTAGTAGTAGTAGAGAGTAGTATCTCAGTCATGACCAAAACATGTGCTGAGTTGAGCACCGAGTTGCTGAATTACAGATTAATTCTTGGCCTTGACTAAAAGGATTCACTGACCCATGACTTCTGACACAGCTGCAGTCAGGTTTAGCATACACACAATCGCAAATATAACGTACGTAATTTACGAATGTTTCCATTCACTGTGCGACATATACAGGAACCCTAGCAACCAAAATCTGTTTGCTAATCAGTAAAAAAGGAGGAATCATGCCGATTTAATCAGCTGAATTGTTCAAAAAGTCAAAGTTGTGAGCAGAACATACCTACACATTACTTAAGTGAAAAGCAAAAACATTCATACAAAAGGCCATATGCATAAAAGTAAGACATCTGGAGATTGCTAGCTGACTAGCACTACACTAGGAGTTATCTTTCAATACATATTAATGCACAACATCTATCTCGGTAGTTAGCTACTATCACTATCATAAGGTATTCTATACACTGCGAGGTTCAACACTGATGCAGTCCTAAGGGATCCACTTTTGAGGATGACATCACCTCCCTGGAAGGCATTAGAGTTTGGACGTAGTCTCAAGCTGTCTGGTAGTGTGTTAAACATTGAAAGGTTTACACTGCTTGTTGCCAGAAGAAGAATACCATGCAGTTTCTCACAAAGCAGCTGAAGTGGTCTTATAATTCTCTGAATTCTCATGATCGCACTGGTATAGTAATCATAACTGTTTATTGTGTTAGGTGAAGATTATGACTAGCAGAACAACTGGGTTTAATTGTTTGGGTGTGTTCGAGAAGAGCACCCTGGTTTTATCATTACTGCTGTGTGTGTGTGTGTGTGTGTGTGTGTGTGTGTGTGTGTGTGTGTGTGTGTGTGTGTGTGTGTGTGTGTGTGTGTGTGTGTGTGTGTGCGCGCGCGCGCGCGCGCGTGTGTGTATGTGTGAGAGAAACGGAGAGCAAGCGCAATGGGGAGCGAAAACCTGCCGGCTAAGAATTTCTTTAGGCAGTGTATGACGCAAGCAGACGGTGTGAACACCCAAACATACTTGTGGTTGAGTAGACTAAGGTGAGCTGCACCTTGAACTCTCCAGTGGAAGAGAGAAATGGGTGAAGATTGTCTTTTGTGCCATAAGCACTGTACTCGCTTAGAGAGAAGTTACAGAAATTAGGAATAGAATGGAGTATAGAGTTAGGAGAATAAAAGTGTGTGTGTGTTGGGGAGTTGAGACTTATGTATGCTCATTGTCCTGTTCTATGTGTGCACTTTGTATGTGTTAAACAGAAACACAAACTTCTGCATTTTGGATAGTAAATTAGCAGTAACATCTACAGAGACATCTAGAATTTTCTTCCATCTGGTAAATACACATAATTTTGTGCTTATAATTGTGTGTGTGTGTGTGTGTAGTTGCACAAGAGGTTTTTTTTTTTGTTTTGTTTTTTTTTTAAGCCTTGGCCTGCTCCTCTGACAGGGCTAGTGCAGAGTGATCCTATGCAGACAGGAAGCTGGGGAACAGCAACAGGAAGTTGTTGTGGTTACTGATGTGCTTGACGAGTTGCAGGGAAGGATGCTGGGAGAATGCTGCTCGAAACTTCCAGCCCTGAAGCGACAAAGCAAGCCTGCTGAACTCTCATTAATTTTCTCACTGTCCTCCCTCCCAGTTTACAGTTTAAAATGGCTCCCTCGGAGCGCAGTCATTAACTGTTTCTTTTTAGTAAAGATTAACCAATCCCTCTGCTGTAAAAGTGTTTCCCTGACCTCTTTTACATGTTTTTTTTACTGATGTTCAACTAATCTCATATGTATAGCTTGTGTACCTTAATTTCAGGACCATTGTTAGCAAAGGTCTAGATACAGATTAGTTAAATTGGCTGCAAATTTTTCAAATATTATTTAGCCAGCTAACCTTTTCTACATAGTCTTGCTCTTCTAACAAATAATACGTAAGGACATGCAGTATAATCTGATTTATCTCCGGTCTGGAATTTATTGTAGTAGTCACCATTACCATACTGTGTCTGTGATTAGCATTAGCAGTTCCACAGGTGGTAAAACATTAAGGTTTGACCTCTGACTTTGCCTTGACCCTGACCTGGTTATTTTTCCCTCAGCCTAATTCTGCCATTCCGTCCACAGTCTCCACACCTCTGTCTTTTTCTTTCCTTTTTAAAGCCAGTGAAGGAGGCAACGCATAGCAGAGAGATGATGTCATCTTTATTCTCTCTGCAGCAAGATTGGAGAGTGATAGCAGGTAGAGAAAGGGAAGATAGAACAGAGAAAGCACAGAACCACCTTAATAGAATAAAAAAGCAAGAAAAGAGAACGGATAGAGTTTGATTGTATGAGGAGGAGGAGGAGGAGAAGTAGAAAAAGGAATCTGATGGCTCTGTTGTTTTCAGTTAATCAAGCACCAGGAAAGTGGCCTATATTTTTTGTGTGTAAGAGCCTTGAAAAGTTTGTGTGTGTGTGAGGGACTTTGTACGTGACCTACTTCTTAACATTCTTCAATTCAAATAAAGAAAATCATGGAGTATCAGTGTATCACATTTCAGAAACCAATCAGAGATCTTTTTTTTTTTTACCTTTCTGTCCCAGGACGTGAAGGACATCACTTTATTTATTTCTCTCTCTCCCCTTTTTCTTTCTTTTCCTTTTCACCTCACTCACTTTATTGCCCTTTTCTCTTTCACATGAATCAATCTGCTTCTCTTTTTCTCTTCACTTTTTGACATATTTCACTACATTTCTATCTCATTTTTTTCATAGCTATTTTTTTCTATTTTCTTTTCCACATCACTCATTTTCTCCATCACTTTCTTTCTCTCACTCTCTTTTTCTGTCTCTTTCTCTTTCTCCTATCAGCACAAGGTAAACTTTAAAGAATGATTGGAGAGCGGCTTGTCCTGGAAGTGTGTGTTTACAGCAATGACTTCATCTTCATCAAATCCATCTTGCATTGAAGTCTTAAAGTCGTAAAGAAACAGTCTGGCCATAATCTTATTGTACACAATGTTCAACTAACTCCAGAGGTTTCCAATCTTCCAAAACACAAAGTTCTCTGGAGCTGTTGGAGCTAACAAATGAGGAAAACAATAGTCTCCAGATTAACATTTTGTAAACTGCATGTCCAAATTAACAGTATAAAAAGGGAATTTTCTTTTTTGCATTTTATTTTTGGCAAACAGCTGCTCCATTATATTACTCTCTCAGGCCTTTAAAAAGCAAATTGTTACTAAATAGCAGCGTTGGAAAGTTTCCTAGAAAATGGTTTCTTAACTTTGACTTCATACTGTGTATGTGTGGAGCAGAGTTTCCGCTTTGAAATTTTAGTGCCGGCCAACGTCTCTGGAAACGATAACGTTTACCGTACATACTGGGAAAAATCTGCCCGTCTCATTGTGGTGCTTTATTTTTTTGCAGTGACGTTTTGGATATTATGTCTATTATATAAAAAAAATTATAATAGTAGCAAAACAGGTAAAATGAAAGTTTCTATTTATTAATTAAAATGTGTATGTATTTATTAGTAATATAATAAACTTTATAATATAACAAACATTTAAAAAGTGGTCACAGCAAAAGTTTAAAGTTTGCCACATAGGTTTTCATTTTATCAAGAAACTAAAGCCGATTTGTAATATATAATTTCACATGCTTTTAAAAAAAAAAGGTTTAGCTATTACTATTAGCTCAGTTTTCTTGCTGTAAAATTGTTTTATGTTTCTCTGCAGCTTCAGATGTCAACCTGGTTGTCATGTTTTAGCACCAAACCACACACACACACACACACACACACACACACACACACACACACACAC
>JAAIIK010000101.1:6874703-6914832 GCA_014706435.1 Silurus glanis | reverse complement strand
ACACACACACACACACACACACACACACACACACACACACACACACAAACACAAACACACAAACACACACACATGCACACAAACTACACAAGTCATGATTTAGGTGTGCCAGACAAATTTTTGTCTAGCACTTGGCTGCTTTGTGGAAATATTTTAGCCAGGCATTGTGTCAGACTTTGTTTTTGATTTTATCGGACATTCTGGTCAAAAACAAGTACGGGAACTTTGGTGTAAATCACAAAATTTCTGTTTTTCTGCCACAAATAGAAAGAAAAAAAAGAAAAACGTTTCTCATTTATGATTATGTTCAACATGTAGCATATTTGACATGGTGGTTAAGAGGGAAGTTTGCTGCTTTATTTCTTCAAGATATCTATATCTTTGGCTTATTGTCTATATAGCTTGTTCTATGTCCTCCGCTTGTACAATACATGAGGGGTTTCTCTGGGTTCCCTGGTTCATTCCAACACAAAGATACTAGATGGTTTAGTGGAACTTAGCTCTATACATAAGTGAGTGTGTGGTGTCCTGTGTATGGTCCGGTGTCCTGCCCAGGATTTAATCCCTTAACATGCTGTGTCCCCCCACACTACCACATGCCCACTTTTGGTGAAGAAGGGCAGCAGTTGTCTTTGGACACATGATTATTTTGTTCATTGGGACATACTTTAGAAAACTAACTAGTACTCTGTGTGTGTGTGTGTGTGTGTGTGTGTGTGTGTGTGTGTGTGCGCGCGCGAGTGAGTGCACAGATGCAGTGTGCAATTGAATGAGTGTTGACCGATGGAATGGAGTGGAGCGAGTGTGTCGCATAGATAATAAGCCCAAGACAGGAGGCTGCTGTGTTTAGCTATTCAGTCATCTCTAACATGTACATTGTTTTCTTACTATCCTGAGAAAGGTAAGATTCTTTCATTAACATACAGGTTTATGGACACCTGACAAAAAAAGATCTGTGCTTTCTGAGCATTGCATTCCACATTTAGTTCTCATTCGCTCTTATAATAGCCTCCATTCTGATGTTCCACTAGATTTTGGCTTGAAGCAATAGTGCACTTGTGGAGTTTAATGCTCATTTAGCCACAAGAGCCTTAGTAAAGTCAAGTACTGATGTAGGGTGAAGAGGCCTGGGGTGCAGTCATTGATCCAATTCATCCCAAAGGTGTTCAATAAGGTTAAGGTCAGTGCACGACAGCAGGCCACAAGACCTTTTACTCCAGTCCGTGTAAATCTTCATGGTAATCTTCAAAGTTGTCATGCTGGAGCAGGTTTGGGTCTCTTAGTTTAAGCGAATAGAGAATTTAACTATACCAAAAATCAAAGACAACATTTACAGTTGTGGGGCTCCAACTTTGTGGTAACAGTTTGGGGGATTAAACTTTTTTTTTTCTTTTTCAAAAGATGAAAAATGCTGTAGTTTTGTATTTCTACCAGCTAAATGTCCAAATTGGGACATTTAGACTCAACCAAGTTATAGAAACAAAGACTTGGATGGAAACAAGCTTTCAGCAAAACTAGCACCTTTTTTTGTTTGCATATTCTATTTTTTTGCTATCAAGATGTACATAAAGTAAAATCAAACTTAATGAAGTCCTCTAAAGTTTACTTTTTTGTGAATGTAAGCACAATGACAATACAATAATTCATTACAGTGAAGCGAACAATATTTAAAGTGTAAAATGATAACGTAGACAGTTTTCCAAACTCAAGCAAATGATGGTGGTGATGGTGCACCAATCCTGAGATGACACATTTTAGACTAAAGACCTACAAGATGGTGTCCTGAGTGTGCATATACTGTATGTGTGTGCTTTTCTGTCATGTGGTGGACACACAAGTGCATGAGAAATGGGTCAAGAGGTGATCAGGCTGCTGCAGGGTTTCTCTCTTTCCCAGGGTACCTCTGGCGAAGCTCCATAGTGTGTGTGGGGGTTTGGTGGGTGCATGTTTGGGTGGGTAGTATATGTAGGAGCAAGCACTATCAGTTTTTAGCTTTTGTTGTAGCCATTAATAACCGTGTGAATGGACGGTCCTCATAAGGGTGGTATGGTGTGCGTGTGTGTGTGTTTGTGTTTGTTTGTGTAAGTTTGTTTCCTCCGATAGGCCCAGCCCTCTGTGGTCTAGCTAACATAAACAGGAGCAGAGAGGCGGGGCAGGAAAAGAGAGGGACAACTTTCTATCATTCATCTGGTATTTTATTCCTTGTCATTGCTTGCATTCTGCGTGTGTGCGTGTGTTTGAGTGTGTGTGTGTTTTGACCTAGCAAACGGAAAAGGCCTGTTCCCCAGTGAGGAAACATTTTGGAGGGAATTATCAGTGCATTTCCTACATATGTCCACCCCCCCTCTCTGTACTTCTCTCTCTCTCTCTCTCTCTCTCTTTCTCTTTGTCCCTCCTCATATCTCTTAATGAGTTAAATGTGTCTTTCTTGGCAAACTTGCATAATTCACAGCATGAGAGTTGCATTAAAGTTTACGAAACAGGACAGAATCATTACTTCGACAGAGAGGTCATGTAGCAGTGCCGTGTTTAAATGCTGAGGTCAAATATTAGACGATTATCATAGAATTAAATGTGGGTGGAGGATTACTCTTCTTTTGCACCTGTTGGTCAAAGTTTTCCAGTCATGTGTTACCCGACTTTGTTCACTTTCTCTTTGTCTCACTTGTGTCTTTGGGCTTTCTCCATAAAAACACACACACACACATTAAAAGGGAGCCACCCTTTATAATTACAGAGTCTGGATGCTTATGTAAGCGGAGGCCTTCCCAAACAGCACTATCTAGTGATTGTGTGTGTGCGTGTGCGTGTGTGTGCCTGTATGCGCGATGTCATTCGTATGCATATGTGTACATTGTGACTGAGCAGTGTTTGTGTTTGCTTTGTGGTTGTTTGTGTGTTTGTTTAACAGTTCAGTTCTCATTTGGCCACGAGTGCAGTTGCACATTTGTGTGTGCGTGTATATGTGTGTGCACGCACTGATGACTGTTCATTCTTCCCTCTTTTTTCTCTCAGATGTGGGCTGTCGTCCTTTCTGTAACTCCTGTTATCCAGCCTGGACAGCATTGTCTGTCTTTGTGATGTGGGACCATTTTTTTATTCTTTTTTTTTTTTTTTTTAACCCATGAATCATTGTTTTCCATAAGTTTGGAAACATCTTCCTTGTGGAAAAATGATCCCAAGCCTTGTGAGAACAGCCTCCGTATATTTGGATGAGTCTCGTTCGCCTTTTCCACGTCTTTTTTTCAGATTTGAACAAGTGACAGATGTTTCAGCCATTCAGAGTTTTATTTTCCACGGACTGATGTCGGTTGATACCTAGCCTTAAAATGGTCTCAATTATCCATTATTGTAGCTTAGCAACATTAGCTACCCAGACACAATATGTAGGTGTCTGCTATAATGTATTAGCATGTTATCATGTCAGAAATATTATGCAAACAGGATAGCAAATTAAGCTAATTTATCCAGTTATTATAGGTTAAATCAGACTAGTAAACAGTTCTTTTTGTTGCAATGATTTATTTTTATTTTTTATAATGGCTCTTTTCATTACCTCTGGGAAACTCAGGTTTTAAGTTGATTCAAGTTTCATGTTTAAACGTAAATCACGTCATGGAACTTCATCTGTTTCTGTACAAACAAAGCAAAGTGCTATTTCTTGTCTTGTAATTAGCATACACAAATAACACACAATTGTTTCAGAATCAGGAGCATGCAAGCATATAAAAGTACGGACAAAATATAAAGAAAATGCAGTGTAAAACTATCATAGAAATCTCCTGCTAACTAAACACAATCATCCTACAGTTATGCTCCCTTTTTGTTGAGGGTGAAAACATCAACATCCTAGCTAATGCTAACTGTAATTATTCGGATTCTATGACTATAATCAGTCCCTTGTGCTAACCATAGACTCGTAGAGCTAATGGTAACTGTCGTCATGCTGTTTTCAGACTTTCAGCTGATGCTATTTGTTGTCTGGCTATGCTTTATTGGACTATAATTAGGTTTTAATGCTAACTATAGGCAGGCACTTAGCGAATTCTTAGTATAGCTACTGTTTTCAGAGTTTAATAAACTGAAGAGGAAGTAATCACACTTTTGGCTAATGCTAGCTGAAGTCATCCTGCAGACTCTTGATGTTGATGAAAAAATTTGCTTATTGCTGAGATTGGGAAAAAAAGTTTACACTTTGATGAAGGCTAGTAGAACATAAAAAGCTTTCAGATACCTTTTACAATTTATACATTAATGCTCAGAATTAACACAATAAATGTTTTATTCATCTAAATTTACAGATTGTAAATATATCTAAATTACATCTAAATTACAATTGCATAGACTCTACAATTTACAGATACATTTTTTATTCACCTAAATTACAATTGCATAGACCCTACAATGTAGCTATTGCATTTTATTTGATTGCAGAAAATCTCACAACATTCAATGTTACCTGTATGTTATCTTTCCTTAAAAATGTACCTCCTTGTCTGGGGAAGTTGTAGCTCAGTAAGTTCAGATCCTACATCAGCAAGTTGCCACTGTCTGGGCCCTTGAGCAAGGCCTTTAACATTCAGCTACTCAGTGGTATAAATGAGATAATTGTATGTCATTCTGGATAAGGATGTCTTCCAAATGCCGTAAATGTAAAAGAGCGGAATATGGTATTGTTTCTTATCTTTCCTTGTCAGACTGTTGGCTGCTGGAGGCTTTCCACTTTTTACTGAGTCACGAATGCAACATCTAATACAAAGGTATCACAAGGTTTACTCTCAAACACAGGCTGTCTGGGATCGGAATAAGAACCAATGTTCTGTTCTTAGCTATTTCCTCTCTGGAGTCTGAGCCCACTCACTGGCCCTGGCATACAAAGTGGTCTCTATAGTTGCCAAGGGCATAGCTCAGAGAGTGGGCAGCAGGGCTCGGGTGTGTGTGGGCTCGCTTGACTTGCATTTGGTCACTTGGCCTATCAGGGCAACATGGGCTCGCCTCACGATCCTTCTTAGGCCGACTTTCAGGAGAACAGTCGAAACCTTTGGCTCATGGCATCATCTCACTGCTTTGCATGTTCCTCATGTCAACGCAGTGATGTTAGAAAGACTTTTCCCTCGCGAAACACTTGCTGGAAGGGCCAGAACTACGGTACAAAAGACAGAGCTGGACATCAGGCAGGTTCTGGTTTGATCTCCTCTGAATATACAGTACTGCTTTGTTAATGATAATTGTTGACAGAGTCTTTGTTGGCACATAACAAGATGATTAGCTAATTCTATCTAAGAAGTACAGTCAAACGTTCATAGCAGATGGCAATTTAAATCATACGATCAAGAAGTAAGAGTACAACCGAACACTTGGCTAATGCTAAACAGTTTTTGAAATGACTGACAGACACTTGACTAATGTTGACTAAATATGGGCAGTTAATGCCAGCTGAGATCAGGCCATACAATGACTCATAGCTAACTTTTCATACTTTTTTTTTTTTATTCTTGGTGAACCATAAGAGGTTGCAGTGTAGTTTAGCACTTAAATTGTTGTGTTATTGTCTGAAATGTCTGTCTGATGTTTGTTTAGCTGGTTTTAGCTGTTTTTTTTTATTTTGTTTATGTAGATAGGCTAATCCTTTAATCCTCTCATCTTCACAGTATCATGGCAGTGGGTGCCATGACATCTTGACTAATTTGATATTTTAATTATAATGTGGTGTGCAATGATTTTTTTTTAATTAGCTTACCAAAAAACGTTATATTCTCATGAACCATACTCAGTGTTAAAAGCTCTTAATGTAATTTCCAGTCAGAACCGTGTCAGAAATGTTTTGGAGTAATAGGTGCAAACATTTGGACACTGATAGTGGTGCTTGAAAGTTTGTGTAACCTTTAAAAATCGTATGAACACTAGCACAAGTATGACCTAAAACATACAGATTTTCACACAAGCACTAAACGTAGACAAAAAGAACCAAATTAAACAAGACAATTTAAACTTGGTCATTAACCTATTAAAAATCTGTGAGTGGTAACAAGTATGTGAATTTCTAGAATCGGCAGATAATTTAAAGGTGAGATTAAAGACCTATGTTTTTCAATAAATGACTTAACAGTCAGGTGTGAGTAAGTTTCACACCTGATCTTCGCAACTCATTTTTGTGAAAGTGTATCACGGAGGAACAAAGGAGATTTCAAAGGAGAATTTTAGCTAGCTAGCTAGTTTAGCTTAGGGGCTAGATTACTCACAGTGGCCTTGGAGATGCATATCGTTACTAAGAATCCATGTATTTATCCCTCATTTCAGTGCCAAGCAAATGCTTTATGATATAAAGTGATGTCACCCTTTTTCCGTTAACTTCTAATTTAGTATCTAGCTAGAAATAGAGAAAATTGAGCAAAGTTAATCTGGCATGTATATCAGGTAAATATCAGACAGATAAAAGAAGTAATAGCTTAGATAAGGGATTTTACTCTTTTCCTAATAGTCAGTAATTTTATCAAGTCAGATTGCTGTTTATTTTTATTTTCGTAACGCTTTCTGTATTATGTACCTTGATATCAATATCTGCTGTTAGTGTCAAATACCTGTGCTGTATCCTTGGCCACATACTACCCTACTAAACAGTATGTTAGGACACGTTTGATGTCTTCACTTATGATTATTGATAGTGTGAAGTAAGCGTTTTGTACCCCAGCCTAGAATTTAATTCTCCGTGCTTGCAGTTGCATTTTTCTACCAGAGAGGTTGAAGTTCCAGCAGGTTCAAACAAGCCCATTGTACATTTGTAATTAAATTTCTTAAGATAATGTCAGCTTGCTATGTTTGCGTTTGTCCAGTAAACAGGTTATAGTATTAGTGTTCCAGTCAACACCTTTAGATCTAGCTATACAAGTGACCTCCAGAAGACCTTATGCTTTCTTTAAAGTGGAACAGAATCAAGGGGGAAAACACCTTTATTGAAACACAGGCTTTGCAGAGAAATGCTGCCTACCTAGGCACATTCCTCCTGAATGAAACAAAGGGGCAGTGTATGTACATGCTAACATTCTAGTGCGTGTTAAATATTATGATATATAAACAATTAGCGTGTGCCGTCTAGGCTAAAGTGACATCAGGCTGACATCAGACGTTAGGAATTGCGAATGCCACCACTGTATTTGATTATTTCATGTTTGGGTTTCACGCCATGTTCAGGGGCCTCAGGAGGGTTTTTTGCATGCCTTTTTGGCACCATGTTTGACAGCCTTGAAATAGCCCTCGTTTTTGTTTTCCTTTTTCAGCCTGAGCTCTGAGATCTCCAGCTTGGCTCCAGAAAGTCTTAAGAAAAAGACTATTGCTAGAAATGCATTTGAGGCAAGAAATAAAAATAGTTGGAGGGGTTGGAACAGCTTGGCACAGGGCAGGCAGCAGGATTACAGTAAAGGGGCCCAATTCATGCAGAAGGGAGAATGGCAGAGTGCATCAGAGTGCCCCCCCCATCCCCCAACACCACCCCACCGTCTCCTATGCATCTAAGGGCATTTGAGGAAAGTACTTTTTCCTGTGCTTGCTATATTATCGACTTAGTAAAGTTGGCACAGTGGTGGCTCAACCTTTTTTTTTTTATATTTGTTTAGTCCCATATGAATGCATATGCATTATTTATCCCTGCTGCTTTATCTTTTCTGCTTGTACCCGTGTTGGTGCTTTCTGTTATTTCAAAGAATGGCACGGTCATCTGCAGTTTCTCGGGATCCTACATATTGGTCCAAATATGCAGAGGTTGAAAGTAGCGAATTACATTTAGTCACGTTACTATAATCGAGTAGGTTTTTTTTTTTGTGTACATCTACTTTTTAACGCAACTTTTAACAACTGTAATTGAACTTTTAAGCATGTTTTGTTGAAGTATTATACTTAACTACATTTTAAATCATATCCGTTATTGAGAAAAAATATATGAAAAAAATATTGCAAGGGGAAAGAAATTGCACCTCGGAAACTACTGCACTGATTGATTAATGGGCGGAGAACAAACACCTAAGGTGTGCCGAGGCATTATTGTATCTTTTTAGTTTGCTAATTGTTGTACTGATGCATTTCATCACTGCGTGATGTCGTTTAGCACCAGGGTTGGAAATTAACTAGCGACGTGAGGCAAAATTTATCAATGCACAATTAAGCTAGCTCTATTACCTGGGTCACAATTTAAGTGTTATATGAAATGAATGAAGTGTTATATTTTGGAGTTGATCTGCTGATGTTGCATTAAATTTGACCATTACTGTATGTTTTTTATTTTTTTATTTTATTCTACTTTAATTTGTAATAGTGTTCCTTTAATTAAAAAACAACTAGTTTGAGATTTATAGCTCCATGTTTTTTTTAACTACGCTAGACTCTCCCACCCCAACCCCACTGTTAAAAAAAAAAAAAAAAGTTAACTTTTTATTTTTTTTTATTTTAATTGAGATACTCTTAACTTGAGTAGATTTTTAGACTGGTAACTTTACTTGTATTTAAGTACAATTTTATTGGAGTAACGGTACTTTCACTTGAGTAGAATAATTAATTACTCTTTCCACCTATGCAAATATAAACTCAGAAACTCATAGTGGCTAACATTAGAAGTGAATATCATGAGCATTTTATAATTATCATTGCTAGTCATTATAGGCAGTGGCATCCAGTCATCTATGAAATTATGTTTACAGAAGAGGGTAGATATTGCAAGTATGTTACCTTGTTGTGCAGCATGTTGGCTTCATATGTACCAGCAGAAGCACCTGTTTGTTAAACTCTGCCAGATTTATTAGCTGTTTTGTGTTAGATAACAGCTAGCTAGTGGGTGGGATTAGTCTAGGCAAAATTAAGGACAAAATGCTATCCAAAAAAAAAAAAAAAAAACCCTGTTAAGTTAACATATGTTAAAGAGCAGGATAAAGAACTATGAGCACATACATGCTAATAACTTCCTCCTTAATGCTTGAATACTTCCAGACATCAATGAAAAACATGGCCACATTCCCATCTGTAGACTTCAAGTCACGCACACTCAAAAGCTGATCTTATTGCTATACATGAGCTCCAACACACATACTACGATCTGTATATAGACATTGTTGCCACATTGGGCAGTATCGAGTCTGACCACAGTGTAATGGAAATACAGCAATGTAGAAATTATGTGGGGTAGTTATTTTTTTTTTTTCTTCTACTCATATTTTGCCAGTAACATGAGCATTATGAAATTGCCAGATGACTGAACAAGAACCAACAGGCAAATTGAACCAGGGTGAACTGGGGACATTATGGAAACTTTTATAAAGATTATTCACGATCTGACAAATCTTAAACATGACGAAACAAGTTTAGGTTTTGGTTTTAGAACTGTACAATAAAGAAAGCTGACGATCCTCCTGTTTCTCTATCATGAAGTATATTAAAACCCTTTTATTGAAGCCTTGGTGTATATGCTAGATTAGCTTTCAGTATTTAGATTGAGATTGTTCAGTATCTAATAACATTTAGGGATTGGCTTCAGAGTTTTGCTGCGCAATGTAACATGATATCTTGGTATTGCACTCGTTGCAACGAGTAAGAATTAAAATGATGGAACATTCTGGTGTTTAAAATAATCTTTGACTGGGTGGTGCAGCCCTACATATAGCGGAGGTACTGTAACTATCCAGAAACAGATTTTTGTTTTTCTTGAACCACAGAAATTTGGTAATATTCATTTGTATTAATTAAAGTAAGATGCATCATACTTTATATATACCTATAGTTACAATTGATCATGTTAGATGTCTGTTAAACTAGTTAATTACTGCCATTGCTTATGTTATACCAGCTGTAAACATTGCTTTCTTTACTTTATTTACTCCAAGTTAATGAGATAAAAACATGCCTGGAAAAGGGCCAATTCTTCTTTCCATAAAGCTTTTATGCCAGAAAACTCAAAAGGAAAGTTTAACCTTTTGACTGTTACAAACTTCTAATACTAGACTCCTTCCAACAATAAAAATAAAATGCAAAAAAATGGTTTAATAAGAACACATTTTAAACATCTGTTTATTTGGAGCATCTACCATATAAGTACTTGTAGAAGTTGTAGTATGAAAACATATCGGAAGACATTTTATTATAAACCTATGATTTGTGTTCGACACAGAAATAAAAAATAAAACCCTGTAGTATAATAGAGAGTAAATTGAGCAGCCGAGGTTGCTGTTCTTAGAGAACACAATGAACAGCCAAGGTTTCATGTAGTCTATGGTGAATGCATTGCGAAATATTGGCCCTGCATGCCATACATCTTTATTCACTACTTAAGGGATGGAAACTAGATATTACTCACCTTATTAATAGCCTTAAAAACATCATGCAAGGTGATGCGAATTGTTCAGAGGATCTGGTCACAATCATCGGAGTGGGCGGAGAAATCCAGTAACTTGGATTCAGTATGACACTATAATGGTAGCAACATTTCCTATACGGACCAGAAAAGCATTTCGCTTCAATTAGCCTGTCGAAAAACATTTCCAGAATCTATTTTTGGACGTTCTTGTACAAAGCAGTGACGGTTTAAGGGCTGGAGTTGCTCTCCGTTTCGCAAATCTGATGTCTGCTCCAGATGTTTTTTGTAAAATGAAAACAGGTTGAACATTGAGAGTCTTTATGGACAGAAGGTATATTGTATATAAAAAAAAAAGGGGGATGATCTGTTGCTAGGCATGTGTTATGGGATAACAGTTAAATTCCTATAATTATTTTATATATAGTTCTAAAATTCCAGCTGTTCCAAATAACAGAGATAAAGTGGTGAAATAATAGATAGATAGATAGATATTTGAATGAATTTGAATAAATAGGCTAGTTATTACAGTGAGAGAGAGAGAAGAATATACGCATGTGAATTACGTGTGCATGTGATGCTTCAGTACAAATAATGAAGCTGTTGGTGTTTGCTCCGTGTGCCATTTTTTCTCCTTTTAACATTATCTTCTCTAGCTCAGTAAAATTCATCTTTTGCCATCTTATTCATCTTTGATTACAGTTGTTTCTTAGGCATTGAGGCACTGATGGGATATGTTCAACACACTTACTAGCCAATCGGAATTCGAGTATTCAGACTGACTTTGGTATAAAATGTTGTAGCAGCAGTTAACACAAGCTTGTAGATGTAAAACATTATTCACAACGGAGGCAAATCCATCATTAATGACTGGTAAATGATACCACAAAACTGTTGAATTTTAGACTATAGGGGCAAGCAGGTGCTGGACCCATTTCTGTTATAAGATATATTAAGACAAAAAGTGGATTTGGGAGTGGATGAAGTCAGTACAATCGAAATGCTTGTGCACCAACGTTGTTTATCATTAAAAAAGATAACCATATAAGGTGTGAATTCATTTTCTATATAAAGCACAGCTTTGAAAGTAGTTCTGGCTATTCCTTAAATATTCCCAAAAGGATTTCAACAGTTCCTTGTAGTGAAAAAGGACTTTCAGATCTGATTTGTGTATATATTTTGTATAGGAGCAGCCTTATAAATGGCTTTTCATCCTGTAAGTAGAGATTCCCCTTTGCTTCTGACTGGATCCATCGGGATCGACATCCTAATCTCTGTAATTTCCCAGCTAATGATAATTGGGATAATGATAATTACTTGTCATGTATCTGTGAGTGTGTGAAGGCGGGACATTGAGGCTTACTGAAGGATAGGTCTGTCAATCATGGATGACACTAGATCCTGCCATTATCCCCTGACTGACCTTCTGTGAATAAGGAGTCTGTGTTTCTTGGATCTCCTAATAGGAGCACAGAGTTTTTGATTACACAGTGTGTTTTTGGGGGCGATCGGCCCCAGATTGTTGCCATTTAAGAATGAGCAATTTGATTTCACTGTAAAAGCCTTATTGTGTGGACAAAAATGGCCATTTCATTTTGGCTTTAAAGTGGGCTAATGGCTCATTATTTCTTTCCCACACTTTTCATTTTGTATAGAAGTCAGTGACATTTTTATTTTGATGTGATGGAATCTTTATTGCGGGATAGTCTATTTGAGACAGATGAACAACAGCGTCGAATGAATTGTATCAATGTTCGGAATTGAGATAAGAGGAAGGAAGAGTTCATAGGCTATGGATCTACCAGGCATCAACAGCCATCCGATTAAAATTAGTTAACCATTTGTAATAGCAACCATTTTTTTGTTGTTGTTTTTTATTTTTTTTATTTCTAAGTATCAAGACTTATCAACATATGCCTCTGTTACTTTTTTCCTCTCCATGTACAGTATGTTAATAAATTGTTACACCTAGTAATGTTGTTTTACGATAATCTTTGATTGACTTGTTGTTAGTAAATTTGTAAACACCGGCTTTTTTTGTAGAAGCATTTATATAAACGGTTTTTTTATTTATATAAAAGCCCATTGTGTTAAGTCAGTGTAAATGTTTTTTGTAAGTCAAACCTAACAACTCAAAGACTTGCCTGTTCTTGCCAAATTGACCAAATTGTCGTAAATGCTCATTTCTGTGGCTTTCTGTTTGCATATGTTGGTAAATGCAAATCAGCTACGTTAATGGCATCACAATTTGTGACTCCAATGAACGCCATGAAATGCAACAGAAATGTGAAAATGACATAATGAAGACTAATGAAGACTAATGCAGATCAGCCATTGCAGCATTTTCGCTTCTGTAAAAATGCTCTAGCGCTTCCTTTTGTTTTGCAATTGAATAGTGAGCCTTATGTGCATCTTAATTTTTTATTGATCTCTTTCAAGTCATTACATTGAAAGGGCTAGGTTTCACAGAACACTGCATTAAAGCTGTGTATTCGAAATTAATGTTACTTAAAACGTATCGTGTATCCATTCAGTCGGACATTGTCGAGTGTTTTATTGATTTATAATTTTAAATAAATTTAATTAATTAATAATCTTCCAGAGCATTTGTGTGTGTAAAAAAAAAAAAATTTCTTGTCCAGTTTGATCAGTATTGTAGAGCATCGAATTGTAGAGCATTTGACTTTTTTTTTTTCAATATGGCCTCTGCTTGTGTTTTTACGCAAACGTTTTATCTGAACATCCATTTGGGCACACGGTCATCTGATTTTTATACAGGGCCTAAAATTCCTTCAATGGTTTATGGCCATGATAGCAGAAGCCCTTGGCCATGAGTAAGTGTGTTGAATGTGTATCAAGCAGTTGTCAAGTTATTAATCACGCTTGCGTTCAAGAACTGCTTTTATTTTTACGAGTTCTAAAATGACGTCATTCCTATTTATCCATTATTTCAAACTGATGAATACTAATCCCTTTTAGCAGTTTGGTATTTTAAAAAAAGAGTTTTAAAAGTTTTAAAAATAATTGAATACTAAGGAGAACTTACTTTTAAGAAAAGTTCTCTTTAACTGTACTCCTGCTGCAACAAAACGAAACTTTTTCCCCTGCAGCTATGTTCCGCTCCACTGCTGCCAGATGAACAATGATTTTAAACAAAGATAGAGTAGACGTTTCAGAAGGTTATTCATTAATGTGGGAGCGGCTAGACATCTATAGTCTATTCCACAGAAATGCACGTGTGTGCTACCACGTGGCGATATATGATTCACACGCTATGTTCTTCTTTGTTTTTAAAGGATTTGGACATGCTTGGCCTTTTATGCTTGCTTCATGTACTTTAAACTAGCTGTGTGCCATATATGAACCAGGATGTATTCATATATTCTACTTAAGTCATCGGTTCAGGGACTGTGGCAAAACGAATATATGTATCACTGATGTGAAACATAATCCCTTCAAATTGTCTTATTTATTGCAATGAACTAACCATTAATGGGGGGAAGGTGGTAGCTTGGTGGTTAAGGCATTGGCCTTTTTAATCATGATTTATTTATTTTTTATTCAAATCCCACTTACACCAAGCAACCACACCTGGGCCCCTGAGCAAGGCCCTTAACCCCATAACTGCTCAGTTGTATAAATGAGATTAACGTAAATTGCTCTGGAAAAGGGTGTTTGCCAAATACCATAAATGTAATGGTTAATGACAAGAAGTTAGTGTTTAGTTTCTTATCTGGACCTTTTGTACGCAAGGAATTTTACTTTATGTAGTTATTAAAATAACACTGAATTATACTAAATAACTCTATGGACAAAAAGTTTCTGGACACTTGACCATAAAATTCATATGTGCTTTTTGAACATGCCATTTCACACTTAGTCTTCTTTTACTGTTATATTAACCTCCACTCTTCTGGGAAGATGTTCCACCAGATATCAGAGATTTGTGCTCATTCAGCCACAAGGGTGTAAGTAAAGTCAGGTACTGATGTAGGTGATGTGGCTTGGGGTGCAGTCAGTGTTCCAATTCAATTGTTTGTTCAATAGGGTTGAGGTTTGAGTTCTATAGCAGGCCACTCAAGATTTTACACTCCAATATGTGGAAACCATATCTTCA
Organism: Silurus glanis; assembly: GCA_014706435.1. Taxonomy (NCBI): domain Eukaryota; kingdom Metazoa; phylum Chordata; class Actinopteri; order Siluriformes; family Siluridae; genus Silurus; species Silurus glanis. The sequence goes on along the minus strand of JAAIIK010000101.1, from coordinate 6,900,382 downwards.
TGCAGCTAACATGTGCACAGGGACATTGTCATGCAGGAGCAAGTTTGGGTCTTCTAGTTTAAATGAAGGGTAAATTTAATGCTACCCCTATCCAATACATCCACAGTTGTGTGCTTCGAACTTTTTGGTAACAGTTTGGAGAAGAACCACATGCGCCTTCTTAGTGGTGAACTCTGTACCTTACAGTACTGTTGGTTATGATTCACGCACACACGATTTTCCACAATCTAAATCAATTCCAACGAATAGCAGTTAACTGTAATCTGATCTGAAGTTATGTGCAAGTGAAGCATGAGTTGCAGGAAGCACGTTCAGCGTTTTAATCACAGTGCTCACATAGTTAACAAGCTTTAACTTATTGCCGTCTCGGCAAAACCTAATCCACGTGTCGTTAGTAAACGGAGTGCAAGAAGAAGTGATTGTAACCAAATGAATCCCAGATTCACACACATTTTCCATTGGTGAAATGTTTTCACCCACATCACCAGTAAGGTCAACGTGCCATGTTATTTGTAAAAATGACTCATAAGACCATTTAGACAAGGGAAAATAAAATTCTTTTTTTGTTTTTATTTGTAAATTCTTTTTTTGTGTTTTTTTTTTTTTTGTTTATTGCCGTTCTATTTTTGTTGTAAGTTCTATTACGATCACATTTATTCTTACATTTTCTATTCTACTGGAAATTCTATTACTATTGCTTTTATTTTTTACTTTAAAATGTTTTTATTCTACCCTTTTTTATTTAGTTATAACATTATTTCAGTGACAAATAAAATTTGAGCGTGACAAAACTCATATGAACACAAATGAATGTAAATCTCGGCTTCAGGTAATCATATTTCTGTGGATTACTGCACTTTTAAATACAGATTATACTGTTAATTTAAAACCTAGATGTTTTTATTCTTTAAATTAATCAAAATAAAAGGAGCGAAGTGTCGGGCATCACAGGACCACGGTGCTATGTATGTAAACATATATGAATAGGCAAGAGGTATATAAAGATATATAGTAATATAATTAAAATATATATTTAGTTATAACATATAACCTATATAAATCTACATATACCTTTATAACATATCTATATAACTTCACATATATAACAATCTATAGAACATATTACCTGTATAAATCTACATATACCTGTATAACATATAGCCTTTATAAACATATACAGTAATTTCCCGTTTATCGGGGTGGTTACGTTCCAAAAACCCGCGATAAACGAAAAACCGCAAAAAATGCTATTTGATGTATACAGTACTGTACTGTATTAACATTTTACTTCGTTTTATAATTAATAGTTATATTTTAACTAATACATTTCATTATTTCAACATAAAACTCAATAAAAACACTTCCCCATAAGTTTTTTGGTATATAGTGCTATCCGCGAGAGGCCGGGAAAAGCAGCGAAACTAATTAGTTATGTGGCAAATGCAAATCCGTGATAAAACCAGTGGGGCACGAGATTTGAATCACGGTAAAGCGGAGGATTACTGTACTTGTATAAACCTGCATATATCTTTATAACATTTAACCTATATAAACACGCCTTTTATCTATACAGCCTAAATAAATCTACATCTAACTAATCTATATGAACATAGTAATCTGACTATACATATACTTTACATAAGGCTTTTTATTTTAATAAAAGACATGCAATAGGATTTACGCATGAAAACACCTGTAGTACAGAATACAGTGCAAAAAAAGACATGCAGGATTGAGGGCGAGACCTTTAAGTATTGTTTTAGCATTTCAAATGGTTCCCTTTGCCTTGACATTTTCTTTTAATGCCAAGTTACCGTTAAGTGACTCATCTGATTTGCCTTTAATCACTTTTGTTAGTGTTAAGCATGGGTCATCCGAATCTTTTATTTTTTATGTTTCTGAATTCTGTCAGCCAAATAATCCTCCTGTTTTGCGGTTTTCTTTCACATCGTGCTTTAGCTCTTGTTTTGCGCTTCTCTCTCTTTCTCTCTCTCTCTCTGCTTCATAAATAGCATGAGTGATGCAGCTGTAATAACATCTACGGCTGGATTTCCATTTATCCTCCCCCTTAAGTGGAATGAGTATGATGTAGTCTCGTTTAAGGCCAAGTGTTGGGTTTGGGGCCTCCTGCGGTTTTTAACGAGCGTAGTGGCAACACGCACATATTTTTCTGCTACCCTGTGATGGATCACAGGGTGGCACAGGATCTCAATTTTAGCAGTGCGCCCCGTCACTGATGCATTAATGAATAACCATCCGAACCTTCTATAATCTTTTTGTTCAAAAATCTTTATTCATCTGGTGGCATCAGAGCGGAACATCAGCATTTCACAACTTTCACTGTAGCAAGAGATCCGTTTAAGATATCATACAGGTTTGAATTTTCAAACCAATGAAATCTGTTTTTTTTTTTTTTTCTTGCTTTCAGTCTTTTTAGCGATTGCTAATACAGATGACGATTTGGCACTAGACAAACTGCAACACAACACGAAAAACACGGACATTCATGACACAGAATGCTTGAAGCTCTGCCCACTTAACAATCACACATTGTCCTATATCTCTCAGTAGCTCACTTTTCTGAATACACTTAGGAGAAAACTTAGGAGCACACATTTGTATGTCTTTGGATGTTTTAGCATTAAATTTTACCTTCAGTTTTGAATACCCCTTCCTCATTTGCTGTTATAGTGTAATTGTAGAGATTTGTGCTGATTTCGCCACAAGGGCTGGTACTGTCAGGTACTGATGTAGGGTGAGGAGACTTGGGGTGCTGTCAGTGTTCCAATTTATCCCAAAAGTGTTCAATTGGGTTAGGATCAGAGATCTATATCAGACCGCTCATTACCTTCCACTCCAAACCATGGAATCCATATCTTCATGTAGCTCACTTTGTGCACACGGGCATTGTCATGCCGGAGCAGGCTTGTGGTAACAGTTTGGTGAAGAATCACAGGAAAAGTCAGCTGTCCCAATACCTTTGTCTCTATAGTATGTTTTTAGAATAGAGCATGGTATTTTCTTGAATAATCAAGAAATTCTTTCTATGAAACTTCTTTCTTTTGTGAATGTATTCATAGTGAAATTTTGATTTTAAATTGATCATTGAAAAGCCCAGATTTTTGTTAATGATGCAGACATATGCACATTTATTTAGATTTGCATAAATCATTGTATAGTATTGAAAAAAATAAATACTTGTTGGAATTTTAGCAATCCACTGGCAGACATTAGCCATTTCCCTGTAGTATTTTGCGTTACATATGGACGATTTCTCTGTTTTTCAAAGCTGTATGTACACAAATGGAACTCATTTCTCGGACAGTATCCTTTCATCACGGTCTCGGTGCTTTCATCTCGATAATAAATGGCTGAATGTCTGCAATGCTATCTATACAGTAGATGTTTGAATACATATGTGCCTATATTACAATAAACAGTCATACAGTAGCTGCAGTTACCTCAAAACTGCCACTATTTTTACACTTTCATCTCCTTCCGTGTTTATGGTTGTTTATTCTTTACAGTTATTTACTATTTACATAGCCCGAACAGCTGTGTTTATCGAAGCCTGCTGCTCACTTTTTAGAAGTTGTCTGCATCTGTTGCACAAACCGTAGCTGAGGTTTATGTTTGGGAACTGGATCACTGTAAGTCTAAAGGGAGGTAAAGTTGACGTTTTTGTGTTGGTGCTTTGAATAAAGGTGCCTATCTAATAGTTTTGCTTATACAACAAGACAAATCTATCCAATAGATTACATTGCAGATGCATTCAAATAAAAAAGGTTGCTCTGTTATGCTAGGGGGTGTATATTTTTGCCACCACAGTTGGTTTTGCTTCACCCCTTAGAGGGTAGAGTTACTTCCTATCAAAATGTACTTACCTGATTGATAACCTTTATACCATCATTTCTATCCTGATGGGAGTGGCCTTTTCTAGGATCACCACATCCCCATGCAAATGACCCAACGGTCACTGAATGCCTTATTTGTAAAATGTAAATGGCCTTCACAATCACAAGATTTTATGAGATCTATTGGAAAAACATTACGCTTAACACTTTTTTAGTAACCATCGGTATTATATCAGCGCCACAGACCGGTTTAATGTCAGACAATATTTTCACGGACCGGCCTTTAAGGTGTGGTGGATAAATACAATAAAATAAAAGGATACGACCGGCATAAAAACTGGTATTTTCTGAATATAATAATAAACGTGAATCCACTGTGTTGTTTATTGTTCATTTTGCTAGCTTGGGGGTTTGAATTTAGCGGTAATGTATTATGTGTTAGCGGCCGGAGCAGCCCCTTTAAGAAGGTAGCGGATGGAGGTAAGACATGTGACCGAGGCATCATGACCTGCATCAAGAGTGAGTCATAGACAGATGTGGTGGAGAAAATCCGATAATTTTACAAAATAAAACATTGTTCAGAATCAAATAATAAATAAAACGTAAATAATGTAAGTTATGTATTCTTTCTGTGTGGCCCGGTACCAGTTGACCCACGGACTGGTGCCGTTTCACGGCCTGGGAGTTGGTGACCACTGGTATATATCATACAACTGGATATACAATATACGGGCAGCCGTTGGACACCTGACCGTGAGATTCGTGTGCATTTTTAACAACCCATTCCACACTTTAGTTTTAATTTGCTCCAATTTTAACCTCCACTCTTCTGGGAAGGTGTTCCACTAGATTTTGGAGTCTGTTTGTTTAGATTTGTGCTCATTCAGCCATTAGTGCGGTGGTAAAATCAGGTACTGATGAAGGGGGATGAGGCCTGGGGTGCAGTCAATGTTCGAATTCATCCCCAAGATTTCCAGTCGAGATGAAGTCAGATTTCTGTAGCGGACCACTCAAGATCTTTCACTCCAACCCATGTAAACAATATCATCAAGGAGCTGGCTTTGTGCACAGAAGCCGTTATCATGCTGGAACAGGTTTGGATCTCTTAGTTCAAGTAAAAGGAAAATTTAATTCTCCCAACATCCTTTACGATTGTGTGCCTCCGACTTTGTGAAAAAAGAAAGAAGTACATATGACTGGAAAGGGCAAGTGTCCTAATAAGTTTTTCATTTATAGTTTGATGGACCCACAGCATAAGGAAGACAGTTTTTCTTATTCAATTTCACTCGTCTTTTCTTTCTTTGCTGTCAGGAAAAATCTATATCTTATTCTTCTGTGTATTGTTTTCAGTAACAATACGTCTGACAGTAATACAGGCTGTAAGTCAAATTACAGGTTTAAATTTGTGCTCATTCTAATAACTTGTTATTGCTGTAAAATTCCTAGCTTGTCACAATGATGCACACTGAATCGACACCTAATCATAAGTGGATTTAAACATGTTACTGAATAAAGTGTATAATTATTGACCTGGTGACATTTCTATATGGAAATGTTTATTACGTATAACATAAAAGGACGTAAGGCCTGGCAATATATTGAATAGAATTAATATTGTGATAAATGATTACATGATACACTTTGATGCTATTTTTTCTTTGATGTGATTTTTTTCTTTCTTTTTTTTTTTTTATAATTACTTATAGGTTTGTATGATGCATAGCATATATTGCGTTATATACACAGTATGTCCTATATATGATGTAGTAATATTATTATTCGCGTGTCTACACTTTGTACAGTCAATATATATTTTATGTCTTCATGACACAGCGTATTTTTTTTTTTTTTCTTTCTTTTTGGTATTGATTACTTTAAGTCCAAGCACATTTGAGAGACTGTGAAGGAACAACAACTGTGTATAGGTGATGTCCACTATGCTAAATATATACCTGTAAATGTATACAAAAGTGGAATAGTTTGATTAATTTAAAAGGCCAAACATGTGGTATGTGGCTATGGTACAATCTATACATTTCCCCACTGAGGTTTTCCATAATTTTCCATTTATCCTCTCCATTTCTGATACCAGGACATTTGGATGTGTTGTCTCTTGCTTCATTGTTAATAAATATATTTGAAGGGTCACTGGGGTCAAAACCCAGGTCAAATTGAGTTGTTCTTTTAGGAGTTTGTCATATCATTCCTCCTATAGAAGCAGTAGAGTCTTTTTACCTCTGAAACTGTGCTGTTCTTTTCTTTGGGCCTATTTTTATTCCTTGGTCTAACTTCATGGGCCAACCCACATCTGCTTTTCATTGTGTGGAACGGCAGCCATTCTATAAAAGACAAAGTTGCGATATGAAAGAATAACCTTCTCTAGCTCTCTTGGTCACTCTCTCTTTCTCTCTGTCTTGTTGTTTTTCTCTCTGATGTTCTTTTCATTTTGAGTTTATGTTTTGCCCATGTGAATTGCTGACTTTGGTTACTCTACTTATCAGCTATGGCTTATTTCTGGCAGCCCAATTCAAGCATATCTGAAGTCTACATTCAGGATCGACTCATTTCACTTTCTCCAGTCTGGCTGATCTCATGAACAACAAATTATGACTTAATTAATCTTTGAATTGTTTCTTGTTATAGCGAATCTTTGTCCTGAAGTCTCTCCCATATCGGGAAGCATACTGATCGTACAGAAAACTTTTCTTTACAAAGCACTGAAATTGGAGACTCCTTCTATAAATGGTCAACATAATACTACTTCTTAATATGTATGTTTTCGTATGTTACATTTTGTTAAATTGCCTGTTTATAAATTTTTTTTTTGTGCGGCATCCACCGTACAAGTCTCTGTGAATTCCTGCTAGTACTGCTCAATGCTGTTGATTTACTGTCGCTATTTGAAACTCGTACCTTTTAAAACCCATGGTTTAATTATTAAAATGAGATTTTTCTTTTAGCATTGACAATCCAATAGGAGACAGAGAGCTGTCACTAATGCTAACCTTCATCCTGTGATTCTTTTTTTTTTTTTTTTTTTTTTTTAAGAAAAATGTTTTATTATTAACTTATTTATTATAATCATATTGTTCTTTGAGGCAGCTTTTGGAAATAATGCAGGTTGATCGTTTTTTATTAGTCACAGATGTTCTCTTGTACCTGCTTTTTCTTTTCTGTGAAGTCAGAACTGCTTGTTAAAGTCTAACTCTTGGTCAGACTGAGATCCGTACCACAGTTTAAAGGTTAAACTAAAATACTTAGACCAGTATACGGTATGCATTTGCCCAATCAGACTTAAATGTGTAAGACGTGGCTGTTTTTTTTAAAGGATTTTATTGGCTGTTTATTATTCTTATAAAATGTACATGTGCTTTATCGCAGCATTATTGTGGTATAAGCAACTCCAGATGCAAAACTACTGCTCATTTTCCATTGTGTACCTCTTGTTGCTTATGCTTTAGAATGCTCTAAAGTGTTTTACTGATATGGTTTGGGATTGGTGTTTTGTAATCAGTTTTAGGATGATAGATGCTTAATAAGGTGCAAGATATGAAGTTTTTTGTTGGGTTTGTGTTCTCAGTCTTGATTTTTGGGAACTAGTTTTCGAGTTTTTGGTTTTGATTGTTGGTTTGAGGTGTGGTCTTAGGATTCTGTGTTCTTGATTTTGAGTTATCAATGATGTTAAGGTTATGTGTCTTGGTTTTGTTTTCTAGGTTCTTGGTTTTAAGTTGTTAATAGTAAGATTTGGGGTTGGGGTTTGATGTTTGGCTTTTAGGTTTTTTTTGGTTTCTGGATACTGTCAAGGATACTGGATTAGGAGGTGATGTTGCAGTTCTGAGTTGATTCGTGCTGTGTTTTGAATTTTTGGTTTTGAGTTATGTGAATAGGGTCAGGTTGTGACATTGGGTTGCTGGGTTCTTGGATTCTTGGGTTTTGGATTTCTCCTGGTATATACTGGGTTCGACACCTTAATGTTCAAGGTTGTGTTTTATGTCAATATATTTATTTTATGTAAATATATATTTGTTGTTTTATTCTTGATTTTAGCCAGAAAGCTTTACACATTGAAAATGAAATGGGCTACAATTAATACAATTAATAGAATCACATGGTATTAAACTAAGCCTCCGAACCCTGGAGAGAACTCTGTCTAACAGTCAGCTCTGGATGAGACGGAACAAGATGAAGCAGAGATAAAGTCGGAATTGCGAGAAAAAATTCGGAATTGCAAGGAATAAAGTCAGAATTTCAAGACCAAAAAAGTCAGAATTACGAGAAATAAACTCAAAATTGCAAGAAGTTTTTTTTTATTAGGAATTAGGCAAACTTTTTTTTGGGAACAGGCTTCAATAGATACAGGCCGAAGAAAACGACAAAGTTTCTATAGATGGGATCATTACAAACTAAAACATTAAGAAATCTCTGTAGAGTGTGTTTACTGTACTTTATTTCTTTTTAGAGAAATCTGAAATTTATTTGTATATTTTTTATTTTTTTTCATTTATATATTTGTATTTGCATTTTGTATTATGTAATATGGCAATTAAATGCATGGATTTAGTTTCACAAGTTTTCTTGTCTGCAATTTCAGCAATAAAATGTTGATTTTTCTAAAAAGGAAACAAATGACTTGTTCATTTTAAAATACTTGTTTTATTTTCCTTTGTATATTTATCTCTTTATCTAATAAAGAAAAAGTACTTCTTATCCGATTTCTTGATTAATCGTTGGAATGATCGGTAGAATACTCAAAATAATCGATAGCTACAGCTCAAGATGTAACTTAGTGAACTGGTACTTATTTACTCGACCTACATTGCAACAACAAAGAACATATTAATACATGTAAAAAAAAAAAAAAGTAAGTCTTGCTTTTGGTTCTACGTTAATTTTTTCAAGGTTATTTTGTATGAGTTCTGGTTTATTGGTTTAGAGGTTTTAGATGTTAAGTTTATTGCGTTTAGTTAAGATTAAGCTCCTAATTCTTGGTTTTGGACTTGATCTGATGGGATCTTACCGTTACTCTTACTGTAAATGTTGGGTAACCATTTTAGGTTATTTATTGATTGATTTATTAAAGATGTTCATTTTAGGCTCTGTGACTTTTGAATTGAATTTTTGGTTTTTCATCTATGGAGTCCTGATCATCAGGATTCTAACCCTTGTTTCTTGTTTCTTCAGAGTGTGTGCACTATGCTGTGGTCCTGAGCTTGTGACTTTGATCTTGGTGTGTGACAACAAGTTGTGCATGTGTGGTTCTAAAATGCTGATGTCATTGAGTTGTTCTGTGAGTGATCACATGATCTTCATCCATATATAATACATGAAAGTACATATTTTAGGGAAAGCGTAATATTTACCAAAAGGGCCAAGCGAAACCAAAGTTGACCAAACGTTTTCTTAAGGCCGAAAACTAAACTTAATTAAGGGTCATGGACTGAAAGTACATTTGAATTCTACCTGTTTAATATTAAAATGAAAGTTGCCATGCTTCTCCTCATTATGATTTAATAATCTTTAGAAATAAATAGAAGACATTGTTTGCAGTTTTACTTTCAAAGTTTTCTAGTTCGGGGAAACTTTACAAATATTGCAAAATAAACATAGAAACAGTCCAATTCATAGTACAGTAGAGTTTAATGTTTGATACAGCTACACAAGTTAAAAGTTATTATGCTTGTAATATTAATCACCTTTAATGAGAGACATTAAGCTTTTTAATTAAAGTTTATTAAGTTTTTCTAAATTAGGCTAATTTATATTCACTTATTTTCTAGTTTTAAAGATAAAGATCTTTATCATTGGATTTTTTCCCCTCTTTTCATATACATATATGATGCTAGGCCAAATCAAAAGTCATCACTTGGCCCTTGGGCCCTAGTTTGGGCATGTATGATCTAAAAAATGCTCTCTCTCTCTCTCTCTCTCTCTCTCTCTCTCTCTCTCTCTCTCTCTTTCAAACCCTCTTGCTTTCTAAACCATCGGCAATCTAATATCCAGGAGAACAGAAGAAACTGATACTTGTGTACTTCTACGCTTTTAGTAGCAAACCACTTTCCCATATCCATCGTAAACTTTCTGCCATCTTGTCAATTTATTTTCCATTTTTGTCATCTGTGCTTTGTCTCTTATTCTTTCTCCCTCTTTGTCTCCTGTCTTAAAATAGCCTGTTGAAAAGTGTAGTCTTTGTGTGTGTCTAGTTTTCTGACATTTAAGGTCAGGATTTGAAGGCCATTTTTTTTTTGCAATCAGCTCTTTCTTTCTCTGTTGCCCACTGACCCACGTCTTGTTCATTCTTTATTTTCTTGCTATTTTTGCCTTTTAATGTTTATGAACCAAAATGAGGAAAGGAAAAGCTTTTCCATTGGTTTTGTTCAGCTGTTTATTCGTTTGCTGCCATGGTGATGTGCAGAAGATTCATGAGGGAAAAGTGCCTTTTTCAGCAGACGATAATAAATAGGGACTTCTATAAATAGGGAGTTGAATGATATGACCATGGGAATAAAGTTTGCTCAAGAAAAAAAAAAACACCCTTCCTTTTTTTCAGCTCTGGATCTATGTTATTGCAGAAGTTATTGTTATTCTAATAGAGAACTGGTGGTTAAGATTTCTGTCCCTCAAAGACCCACAGAGACTAAATGATATGTGCAATATATTTTACATCTTCGCAGGTTAATCTTGATTGTCTCTGTGTGTGTGTGTGTGTGTGTGTGTGCATGGCTGCATGCAATTGAAGCACTTATTTTGTACCACCTGGATGTCTTTGTATGATCCAGTATCTTGGGGCTCAGCCAAAGCCCTCTGGGTAAGAAACATGGGGTTCTCCAAATAAAGAAGCGATTTTTTTTCCTTTTTCTTAGTTTTCTTCTCTAAACAAATGCTCAGGGATGTGATTCTGTCCTTTCCAACTTCTTAATATCTATAAACACCACCTGCGAGATTGACTCTCATGCCTTCGTTCTGATTTTTCCAAGGATTTTCTTTCATTTTTCTCATTTTGTCATGATTGGTTTTTTTTTTCTTCTTTTTTTCTAGATTCTACATTCAAGAGTTGGTATTTAGGGGTTTGGAGTTCTTCTATAGAGGGTTTGGCTTTTAATGTTTTGGCGTTCAAAGGATTTGAATGCAGGATATTGGAATTTGGGTTTTGGCTTCTGAGATGTACATTTTGGGTTTTGAACTGTCTAAAGTTCTGGATTTGGGTTCTGAATTTCTAATTGAGATGTAGTTCTGGGTGGTTTTGAATTCATAGAATTGTTTGATTTTTGGAGTTTTGGATTTTTGTTTAAATTCAGGTTTGTATAAATTATAGCTTCAGTTTTGTTTTGTCCATGTATTGGGTGCTTTTTTTTTTCCCATTGTGTGTTTAATGTTGGTTTTGTCTTTGGGGGTTTTGTTGCTTAGGTTTCAGGGATTGTAGGGATTTGGTGTTCTTTAGGTTAAGGTTAAGGCTTTTTTTTTTTTTTTTTTTTTTTTTTTAATATATATATTTTGGTCTAATATATTTTTGTTTAAGAATTTTACATTTGTGGCCTTTGGATTTTGGTTTGATGTATATGACCTCAGGTATTTATACGGGTGTGGAAGGCTGGGGAGCTTTTAGTGGGACATGGGGGCAGGGAATAAAGGAGGAGGGAGCGAGAGAGAAATCAAGGGAGGGAGTCTGATCTAATCGGAGAGAGCAGCACACTCAGGGCCAAAGCCCGCATGGTTTAAAGCCAGACAGAAGGCTGCCATATTAGGAGAGAGAGAGAGAGTGGGTGAGAGAGCGAGAGAGAGAGATTAACACAGCTTCACTTTTACATTTTCTCTTCACTATTTTTCTTTTTTCTTATGATTTTTCCTCATTTTTGCCAGGGTGCTCTTGTAGCTTTTATTCTTTCTGTCTTAACTCTTTACAGCTTTGATCCTAATATATGGTACTTCTCTTTACTGAACAGTCTTTTAAACTAAATTCAATCAGTGCATCTAAAAGTGTTGCGGAGAACAATGATCATATTTTCCACAAGAAAAAGTATTGTGTCTGTTGTATATGTGCATTCTATAATATAGATAGTATATCTACAGTATATCTAGTATATCTATAGTATAGATGTAGATATTATTCTAACACGCTGACGAGGACTGGTACACTGTGGTTTCAAGAATTTAGAAAATACATTTCATGTAGACTTCTGATCAGTAGGTTGTGAGTTCAGATTCCAGCACCACCAAGTTGCTTCTGTGGGGCCCTTGAGCAAAGCCCCTTAACTTCAACAGTTCTGTTATATAAATAAACTGTATAAACTATATGGACGAAAGTATTGGAACACCTTACATTTGCAACCATGTGTGTATTTACTGAAACTGCTAAGACAGAATTGGAGGCAAAATTGTATTAGATGTCTTTTAAAATGAATAACATTCAATTTCCCCTTTACTTGAACTAGGAGACCCAAACCTGATCCAGCATGACAATGCCCCTCTGCAAAAAGCGATCTCCATGAAGATATGGTTTGCATGTGTTGCAGTAGAAGATCTGGAATGTAGAGCTCTGACCAAGTCTTTTGAATACCTTAGGGATGAATTGAAACACTGATTGCACCTTAAACTACATCACTACCTGCCTTTACTAATGCCCTTGTGGCTGAATGAGAGCAGATCTCCAGAACCATGCTCCAGGTAGTAGAAGATCCCAGAAAAGTGGATGCTATGATATCAACAAACAGGGGACTAATTGTAACCAAGATATTCAGAAAACACACGGTCGGGTGTCCAGAAACTTTTTGTCCATATAGTGTATTAGAGTTGCTCTGGATAAGGGTGTTTACCAACTGCCATCACTGTAGATGCAATGCTCAATATCACTTTTCTAGAATTTGGAATTTGATTGGCCAGGATCAATAATGCTGCATGTATAATGGGGGATATTGTCCAGCAGATAGAACTGTATAAAACCAAGTTCATGTCTTAAATGCAGAATGCTGGATCTTTCTAAAACTGGAACCACAACTTCTAGCTATATTGGTACATAAAAACCTAGAGTCAAAAAATACAAATAAAGTAGCACTCAATCATACGCATGTCATGGCCAGTGTATTTTTTTTCCAGGAGTTATTTCTTTTGTCTCGTTCAAGCTCTGTCTTTTTTTGCTTGCACTTGTCCTTTATTATCCTGTCAGTTGCCATTAGTATTTGCAGAGCTGAAGATGTTGAGGTTTTCGTTGGGAGTGATGAGGATGGACAGGTTCGAAACAAGTTTATTCGAGGGACAGCGCATGTAGGGAGACAAGGTGAGGGAGGTTAGATTGAGATGGTTTGGACATGTGCAGAGGAGGGACACGGGGTATATCGGTAGGAGAATGCTGAGGATAGAGTCGCCAGGAAGGAGGAAAAGAGGAAGGTCAAGGAGAAGGTTTATGAATGTGGTGAGGGAAGACATGCAGGTAACTGGTATTAAACAGGCAGATGTAGAGGACAGAGTGGTATGGAGACGAAAGAAGTTGTTCCCATTAGTATTTAGTGAAGAACCTGCAAACCAAATATAGAGGCACTGTGTTATGTTTGGGGCTCATAGTCTTCAGTGTATGTCATTGTGTGTACACACCACCACAAGCATCATTTCAAACTAACTGCTGACGTCAAAGCGAAGAGGCTATCGCATTACTTTCTCGTCGAATTCCGTCTAAGTCGATGTTTGTCTTTGCTGTTGGTCATGTGTTTATAACCGGTTACGTCATACACAAGAATTAATCATTTGGACATCACAAAATGTTTGCAAAATATTGATATTTTATGTCTTGTATGCCATAAAGTGGCAACATCTAGCAAAAAGCGTAGTTGCCAAACTAGCCTAACTAGTACTGTTACAAATACTGTATGGTTAGTTTGTTTATCTAGTGCTTGGTGTGCCATTAGTTCTTGAACATGTCACCTTGTGTTATTTATGTTCTTCATTCATCTTCAGGGAGCTTGTGTCTTGGTTAGGGTTATGGTGAATCCAGAGTTTATCTTAGGAACTAAGATTATCCAATCTAACGGTGTTTATAGTTGGTGGGAGGAAACTGGCAAACCTGAAAGTAATTCATCCATATATAGAGGGGAAAAAAAGCCAAAAATAAAAAAACCTACAAACAGTAGCCCAAGCTAAGGATCAAACTAAGACAAACAAGTGACATGAATGACCAGAAAATTCTAAATTTGTTTTTGGGATTCCCATGTTCAGCATTGAATTTATTAGTTTAGTGTATAAGCAATAGACCTACATTAAACTGTACTATTTCCACATAATTTTTGCTTACTCTGCTGATATTTCGCCTTCATCCTTGACACCAGATTGTTTTCTTTTCATGTGCTCGTGTATCCGTTGGTACTTCTATGCCCAGGCTTCTTTGTTGTGTTTAAAATAAAATGCTTACATGCCTTGAATGATTTGGGATGCACACTTTTTCTTGCTGCCGGTTGACCTGTACTCTCCACCATTACACAAGCGGCTGTGTTATCTTGCCGTCACGCTAACCAGTAACTTGAGCAGCCCATCTAATTAATAACGGCATTCTTTGTCAACTAATTTCATTATCAATTTTTATCGATTAGTTGTTGCAGCCTTAGTGTGCAATTCTTTTTTTCCATTTGACCACCAAATTTGCTTAGTAGCAGATTAAGTTGCATGTATGTTTCCCGCTGGTGAACCATATGTAGGCCTGTTTGTGTGAGGGAAGACAAAATAAATATATATTATTTATAAATAAATGATGGAGATACGTTACGACGACCCATCATAAGTCAAAAATATCGTAAGTTGAAGATGGTGCTATGACTGTGACAGCTTTTCCTGCTTCGCGCTGATTTATAATTTTCATTTTTTGCTCCAACCTAATGGCTTTCCTCTTCTTTTTTCACTAGCAGCAGGAGACATACTTGGGCACTTTTTAAGACATGCTTTTATAACTAAAATTGCTGTTTGAAATGGTTTAAAACAGAAAAAAATACACACTGAGACAACTTGACTCCGTCGACCGCTAGCGAGAGGGCGGCATCTCACAGGGTGAGCGATACGCTCATCCCAGCTCATCGTACGCTGCTGCCTGTTGTGCGAATTGTTAAATATTTTTACTATTCTGTCGTATCGCTATCGTCATCGTAAGATCAAAAATCGTAAGTCGAACCGTCGTAACTCGGGGACCACCTGTTCTGTCTGTAGTTTTTAAAGGTATATGGTGCTTTCACCATTGTTAGTCAATTTGACCAAGCTTGAATCAGAGCAAAATTTATAGGTGAATTGTTTGTTCTTTGGTTTTTGCTTGGTTTCATACTGCACAAGCTATAAAATAAGTTGGCTAAGGCAAGTGCAGAGTTGAATACATGCTCATAAAACTCTTTTTTTTTAATGTATTTTTTATTGGCAATAAATGAAAGATGTAAAAACAATTTTTTTTTTTTAAAGTTTGATTGCATTGAGAAAGTAATTTGACTCAATTCCATGAATTATGGCTTGGATGTGATACCCACAAGTAATAAAACGCAAAAGTAATATTCCTATAATAATATAATTTATTTAGCTTCAGTTTCATGTTCTCCTTTCTTCTCACACATTTACTAAAACTTTTCTTTTTGCTGCTGAGAAATGAATGAAAAAGTTTTATGAGTAAATTTTTAACTGTGATTTTTTTTTATAAGTTAATTACTTGCAACTTGAAACATAAAAACAGGAAATGAACCAAAATTGTTAAATGATAGGTCCGACTGTCTGGAAATAAAATGCCTAGTATGAACTATTTAATCAGTTCACCTCTGAATAGCTTGTTGTTTTGGGATAAAACGAAGATAACTAGAGGAGTTCTGATCAGAATCTGTGATTTTCTTCTGCAGAATTGCACCATCTTTGACATCTTTGACTTGATTCAATACGTAAGTTTGGTGGTAGAATGTTTTGCATACATTAATCATTCATTACCGTAAATTTGTAGTGTTACATTAGATTCAGTAGGTGCTAATTATTTTTCTATAACAAATTACAGCTTTAATGCTGTATTAATGGAGTTATTATGGATTATGGATTATGGAATGACAAAAATACATAAAAAAATAAATAAATAGGTGTCACCAGTCAGGCAGAGCTGTAATTTAGGTTTCTGACATGATGGAGACTTGATAAAGAAGACAAAAAAAAAAACTGCTGAGGGAACAGCTACAGCTGCTGTAAAGCAAGTGATTACAGGAACAATCATCATTATTTTATGTCCATTCCAGTAGCAATATGAAATGCATCTATAAATATATTTGCAACAAACTATTCAATTTAATACTATGAAGATTTACTCTGACCAAACAAATGTATAAAAGTACAGATATTTAACTTTATTTTCATTGAAAAATCTTCCCTTAACATCAATAAAAGCTGAGCCTATGCTTGGCATCCGGAAAGTTAGTTTCTCCAAACATTCATCTAAAATACCTTGATGTGTTTCTTTTATAAAGTGTTCTTCACTAAATGGAAATTTCCTTCTGACCTTGTGATCAAGTTCATCTCAGAACTGTTCAGTAGGAATTGGGTTCAGTGACTTGGCCATGATCTATAACAGTCTGGTCTGATAACATTACATAAGTTCTTCTTCCTAAAAGTTAAATTTGGTATCATCTGTTCACAGATAATTGACTGTCCTATTATTAATATTATTATTATTATTATTATTATTATTATTATTATTTTATTTTATTTTTTTAGCTTTTACTTTATTTTAGCAAATAAAGGAAAGAAACATGCATATGTTTAAGGCGTTCCCAGACATTTAACAGGCACTGTATTTCTATAATAAATTGTACATTGTTAATGTTGCCAAGCTGCTATAATAAAACAGAGAATTAAAAAAAAAATACATTTGGGACATGCCGTTACTTAATAATCAACTGCAGGCTCACATCACACCTATTTCCTATAACAGCACACCGGGTTGTAATCCAGTCCATACATTTAGTGTAAAGAGTCTGACTCTTTTTATATCTCCCTCTGAAGATAGACAAGTATGCCATGCACGTTTTATTTTTTATATTACTTCCCATTATTCTGTAAATAATAGGGGTGTAAATATCCAGCTGTTTATATGCTGTGATGAAAAAATGTTTCAATCATTATTCCGTATTTGACGATACCTGCTATAAGGATACTTGATCTGCTGAGATACATTTCAATATGATCTGATTCTGTAGCTTCTGATTTACACGTGGCCAGCTTTATTCAGAACCTGGGGTAGGATAGAATTTAGCGTTTAGAATTTATTTATTTATTAATAAATTTTTTGTAGGTCAAAAGCCTTGATTTCACTACTTTAAAAAAAATTTATTACACTTTAAATGTTCAACACGAGAGACTACTGAATCTGATTAACGTGACTTTTATAATTATTTTATATATCGTTTTCCTCTCATGCAAATTTAAAAGCAAATCCTATTGGATAAATCTTGTGCTTAACATGGTGGATTACCATTTGTATAAAAGTGTTCCCTGTACAGTTTTAGAAACATCTCTGCAACTTGTGTTTACCTTGAGTCTGTGTTAATCGACTTGAGAATAGAATCAAATTCAATAGAGACCTTGTGAATTGAAATTAAATTGAATCGTGGCCATCTTTCTTGAAGCTCTTCAGTGATAATTTCAGAGAACTATTTTAAATGTATCAGTTGAACCAAATCACCTTGATAGCCTAATAAAAGAATAATTTTTTATATATATTGTGTTTGAGGTAGTATCAAAAGTGGTTTTCAAAACAGTACTTTATTTATCTACTTTTACACACCGTCACCAAAAATAGTTTCCTTGCACAGCAATACAGCGTTCCCAGCGTTCCTGTTACCTCTGCCAAATCTGGCGAGTAGGGTGGGTCGGAAGAGCGATCATGTTGTCTCTGTGAGAAACTCGATGTGAGGAGAGCTTGGTGACCGGGTGTGCACGTGGTCAAAATAGCACTAGTTGCTCCTAATGTGCAGAGGACAATGTTTGGCACACTGACTTATGAAGGTCAGTGCTCCCTGTGACTGTGCGTGCATCGTTGTGCTGCCATCTGTTGGCATGTTACAAAACTAGTCTCGAAATTTTTTTTTATACAATCTCAGATGTCGGTCTTTTTTTTATATATATAAAATTTGGTGTATATCTGTGTATGATCAATGCCTTTCAAAATCAATCCAGCAATTCGAACCATCCAGTTGTTACACCCTTACAACCAGAGTTGTGGTTTTTTTTTTTTCCATGCTGTTCCAGTTGCAATTCCACGTGTGTATATGTTTTGCGTTGTTCATGAGAATGTGCAGTCGCACCATGTGCACTGCTTTTCTTCCTCAACAAGAACACAAATCCTGGACCTGACATCTACAAGAAATGTTACATCTTTTCTCTCTCCCCAGCTTTGCCTTTTTCTCTCTCACTGTTCATGTGTTTTTTGGTGATGTCATCTCGAGCCGATTTCACGAGACACCTTTAAGCATGCGAAGAACAGATGTGTGCTAAATGCCAAGAGAGATGCCATGTATCGATTAAGCTTGTTGGCCATGTGTTATTCCTCGTTTGATGAATAGCGAACCCGGTGCCTCTTCTCTTCGTCTGTAGTAATAATTGAGAGGGCATTCTAGCCAAGTGGAACCCAGGCCAAGCTCCCTAACCCTTCAGTCCATTGTGCCAAACACATCTGTGCTCTTACTCACATTGGTTATTACCCACTCGAGTAAATACCAGCGAAGTACAGAAGTAATTGCAAGGTATGGCATGTTAAGAAATGTAGTGAAAAGTGACCTTTTTGGGAAAGTTTACAAAACGAAAGGGTGTTAGTCACTATGTAGAAGCGATGAGTGATTTGTAATTTTCTATTTGTGTAAGAAACTCACTGAAGTTAAATGCGCCACACAAGAAGTAGACCGCCGGAGACTGTGTGGAGAAAGCATTTCTTGACAGGAAGACACATCAAGGTCTCTAGACAAGAGCTATTGTTATATTTTATACATATGTAATTCAGTGTAATTCCACGATTTGTATTTATGTGCTCCTTTCTGTACCTTTTTGGGGTCTACAGTTTCTTGTTTTTGGTGTTGTGTAATACTGATTGAGAAATACTCAAGCACATTGAGTCAAGGATATCAAGGACACTTCAATGTGCTTTAGATAGTGTAGTGCATTCTATAACCAGCATTGAACTGGACAGACCGAACTTTCAACAGGTGACGGGTGATACGCTGAGCACATCAGCAATCATCATCAGGACAACAGCAAATGCGTCGCCTATATATAAAGCTGACCTCGTAGATGCAGGTGGCCAGAAAGGACAGGAATTTGGCACTTGTTTTGTTGCGCAGGTGTGAGTTTGGTTTTGGTTTCGAAGAATTTGTGGAGGTGGATTTAATACATGTTATTGATTGCTTGGTCAAGAACACCTGCAGACCTTGTAAGCAAGATTTTTTTTCTACGGAACAAACACACATATAGTACATCTGAGTTATGAAGCAATTTACCCACTTCCAATAAATTATTTTAAATAAATCATAAGACTAATACTAATATACATTTTTTTTAAATCAGTGTTTTTAAATTGTTGATCTGAATTGGTCAGAATGTTGTTATAATAGCAAAATAGTCTTTATTTATATGTAGTTGCATCTAGAAGCTTCTGACGGACCAATTTCTTTGTGTATTTCGATGTAATTTCTATGTGTGTATATATATAACAGTATCTCACAAAAGTGAGTACACCCCTCGCATTTCAGCAACCATTTTAGTTTATCTTCTCAAGGGAAAATACTACAGAAATGAAACTTGGATATATTTTAGAGTAGTCATTCTGCAGCTGGTATAGCAGTACAGATTTACTGTCCTCTAAAAAGAACTCAACATACAGCCATTATTGTCTCAATAACTGGCAACAAAAGTGAGTACAACCTAAGTGAACGTCAAAACTGTGTCCAAAGTGTCAATATTTAGTGTGAGCACCATTGTTATCCTGCACTGCCTTAATCCTCCTGGGCATGGAATTCATCAGAGCTGCACAGGTTGTTGCTGGGATCCTCTTCCACTCCTCCATAATTACATCACAGAGCTGCTGGATGTTAGACACAAGGCGCTTCTCCAACATCGGCTTTGCCCCACAGGTGCTCATTAGGGTTCACTTCTGGAGACATACTTGGCCACTCCATCACTTTCACCTTGAACTTCCTCAGCAAGGCATTTGTTATCTTGACGGTGTGTTTGGGGTAATTACTGTGTTGGAAAACTTAGTAAAGCTTGGCCCTTTTACTGAAGGCAGGGCATCATGTTCTTGCATCTATTTTTCCCTCAATAAACAGCAGCTCCCCAGTACCAGCAGTACTCATGCAGCCCCAGAACATAATGCTACCACCACCATGCTTGACTGTAGGCAAGACACAGTATTCTTGGTACTCATCCTCAAGGCATCACCACACATGCTGGACACCAAAGAAGCCTAACAACAAAGTCTTCAGCAAACTGTTTGCGGGCTTTCTTGTAAGTCAGCTTCAGAAGAGGCTTCCTTCTGGGACGACGGCCATGCAAACTGACTTGTTGCAGTGTTGCGGCGTATGGTCTGAGCACTGACCATATGTCTGAGCGGACCATACGTTCATGCTTCTGTTTTTTTGAAGCAGCTTCTGCATCTGACACACTGCACGAGGACTCTGTTTCGGCCTTCTTTGTGGAGAGAAACAATTCTCAAATCCTCTCAAAGTTCTTTGCCATGAGGTGCCATGTTGAACATCCAGTGGTCAGGATAAGGGAATTGTACTAGGAAGCACCAAATTTGAACTGCTCGGATACAAGATACACAAATTTGTATAGTCCTGTCAAGCAGAAAAAAACATGAACATGATGAATAGGACTGGTGGCTTTGCATGGTTACACAACATACAACAGTTATCACTTTTGCCTGCTATTTCAACAATAATGGCTGTATGTTAAGTTATTTTCAGAGGACAGTAAATCTATATCCACTGCTATACAAGCTGCACATTGACTACTGTAAAATATATTCAAGTTTTATTTCTATAGTATTTTCCTTTTAAAAAGATATAGTAAAATGGTTACTGAAATGTGAGGGGTGTACTCACTTTTGTGAGATACTGTATATTAGGGCTGTCCCACACGTGCTTAATGCAGCGCACATTTTTTGTGTGACCATTTTTATTAAAAATATAAATAAATAAATATTAAAACCTTCAACGCAACACACACTTCTACATGACGTCCTTTCTTTACTCAGGCGCCGAGCCTCAAATCTAGGTCAATCAATCCTTTATGATGCACACATCCAGCAATTAAAACTGTCCGTGTGGAAACACGGCAAAAGTTCCGTTTGGTGTCGATTAACGTAATTTAAAACACCATAATTACTTTAAAACATTTACAAGAGTATTTTTATGAGCTGCCCTGTCATCTGAAAATGTAAACAGGCTTGTCTGTTTAAGCAACTGGCTCAGTGCAAAGAAAGAGGAGTAATGGGAACCTGGTAATTCTGTTCTTTTTTTTTTTTCCATGTGAAAAAGTTCTTTATAAAAACTTTACAGTATGACCTTTTAAAACATGTGTAGTCTTCTTGCTCTATTGTAAGTAATTTAACTATCGATAAACATATTTACATTTGCATAAATTACCCATTTTTGTCCATGCCGATTAGAGTGATACAAATTTTAAAGTTTTAAACAGATGAAAATGTGCGTTTAAGTTGCGATTAATCACAAGTAAACTCGTGACAATCATGCAATTAATCACGATTAAATATTTTAATTAATTGACAGCCGTAATTTATACTTATATACATCATCCCTATACAATGATGTACATGTATACATATGAGGCTTTTTTCATAAAATAAACACCAAACTTAAAGCAATCAGTGCATGAAATTTATTGGCGCACAGAAATTGTCATGTGATTATCATGTAACTGAGACACACACCATTAGGTTTAGCTGCAGTCCTCCTTTAAACCTGTATGACATTTATGTGCTGATGCAAGTTGTATGATTTCACATACCAGTTCAGAATTTGTCAGGATCGCATTTATATTCTGAAAGCATAGTCAACTCATTTTTTCTGTTGCCTCACACGTCTTACACTTGCCTCACCTTTTATTATTCTCGTTTCTATTCAGCAGAAGGGAAGGGTGTGCATTACACTGGATGAAATCACGTCAGGTGAAATTTGGGAAAAGAGCAGGCTCCTTTAGTTCTCTGTGACAAACTGAGTAAGCAGTGTAGCTATTCAGGGAAAAAGCTCTAGGGATCAGTGGGTGTGTTTTGTGTGAGAGAAATAGAGTGCATGAAGAGATAATAGCATTTAGACTTATTTAAACAAAAGATAAATGTTTAGAAAAAAAAACATTTCATCCCCATCATTTAAAGTTAAATGATTGCAAAGTTCCTTTTTTTCAACTGGAAAAAAGCTTACCATCAATAGAGAAATATTTCACAGTTGAAAAACCAGACAAATGGTAAATTCCTGCTAGGCGACACATTTTGGGGGTGAAAATGATCTTTTTTGAGGTGGTAATTTTTTTTTCCACGTAGCTGTCTACCTGGTTTCATAGAAAATTAGTCTGTAGCAGTAGTAGGATATGCAGTCATACAGTATTTGATTTTATAATATTTTTCTTCAAATGAACTTAAGTATCCAATGTACTATGATTTTTTTTTTATGGCTATATTATCATTTTTCAAATTTCACAAGACTTTTGCTTAATCAACTCAGTTTATGTAAAAAGTCTTAATAGATTAGCACACCAAACTATTAATAGATGATATTTATGAGTCAAACACTAATTGATATCTTTAAAAAATTACCATGAGCCAAAAAACCTTGAATCTAAACAATTTCCTGTAGAACCAAATAAAAAACAGGATTTGAGAACTGTCATTTTCGGTTTAACCTTTATTTCTAAGGTTTAATCCTTTACTGTTTCACATGAAACCTGATGATATTTGTTAAATATAATAACACTAAACATATATATATATATATACACTAATGTGACCTCAGCATAGTGTGAAAATCTCGAAACAAATTACATAACCTGTCATCACAAGTGGCATGTACTAAAATAACAATCCTCAAATAGCTTGTTGGCAGTAAACATCACTAATCAGCATGCCATTAATTCTAAATTTGGTGAGCATGCAAATACAGTAAGGCACTGATGATCCAACTAAATGATCTAACTAAAGTGGCAGGTTTTTTTATTCAGCTTGAGAAGGAGCTGATTCTCAAAGTTTTTGGAGTCCAGTTTGTAAAATACTGTATTTACTGTTTCCCTGTATCAAATTAATTAGTTAAGATTAGTTAAGCTACTACTCAAAGTAATGTGTTTTAAAAAAGAAAAAAAAACAGTTTGGCTATTAAAATTACATTACTGGAACATGAATTGAAAGGAATTAAAAAAAAAACAGCACTTACATTGGCAACTTGAGTGAAGTGCAGACAGTTTTGATAGCCCCCTCTCCCTGATCTTTAATGATGCAAAGCATTCTTTCAGCAGTGAGATATAAGGAATTCCACCTTGTTGCGGATCAGATGAATTTCGCACACATCCATTATCTCTGCAGTAGCCGCCGACCCGCCAGACTTATTCCACAGTGCATGGCACTTTGAGAATGCTGACCGGGACAGGTTCCTGTAGGCTTTGTTTGAAAAAGCTTTGGCTGCCTCCACTGTGGGAACCAAATTTATTATTTGGCTAAGATGTTTTGGAAGTTGGAACTGTAAGCCATTATCCTCATCTAAAACAGCTGTGACCTTTACAAAGTACACATTGACACCATCCACATCCTCATCACCACACATCTTATCATTAATCTCATCTTCAGCCTCATCTGAACGGAGTTTTTATTCTCATCTTGTTCTCCGTATATACAAGATACTTCTTCTAAAAAATCTGACCTGTTCCCGGTAGTCGTACGAACAACCCTGTTCTGGATGCCAAATTCAGAATGAATGTCATTTTGCGCACAAGCCAAAACATCAAAATGTTTGGGCCTTTGAGCTGCTTGCATCCTAGTGCTATTGAGCACCTCTCCAGACTGTTAAGATCAACCTAGTGGGCTGTGACGCCTGATGAAACCTCTTCTACTTGAACTCCAACATTCTGTTGTGGTTGCTATGAAATCTATCCCTGCCATTGCTTTTTTTTATATTAATCTTCATCTCAAGTATTCATCTTATGTTGCAATGTGGTCCTCGAAATGAGAGAGGTGTTAGGCTGAAGATCATTCAAGAAAGCTTTAAATGATTGCTGTTCCACGACACTTAAGGGTTGGAGACGCTGGGTCACAAAATTCAACACTGCATGATCAACTTTGGTCTGTGTTACTAGCTTAGTTTCTCCCAAATTAAGCTGTATGGAGGTTGAAGGAGCCATTTTTCTTTTCCTTGGCGCTGTTAGGGCCTTATATCTCTGCATGTGCCTACCATACTTTTTCTGCAAAAAGGAGCCATTCAAAAAATTAATTACATATCCAGAGATCAGTCTCACTCCCTATGACACATAAGCATGTCATAGATGTAAGCTACAGAGTACAACATTTTCAGCAGAGGCTTAAAACAGTTTTTGGAAGCTGAAGTAAAAAAAAATCTGTTAAGTTTATTTAATAAAACTAGCCAAAATAGAATTTATTTTCCACTAAAAATGCTTTACCATCGATTAAATGTCATTTCACAATATCAGAGCGCTCTGATTAAAATACTACAAATTTCGGTGAAACTTAGCTTTAGAAATGAAGAAAAATAGCTCCAGTCTGTGTTACTGCTGCTTTAGGTTGCAGTGTTACCAATCAGCCCAGGCTACTACCATCACATCCATTTCAACAACATACCTTGAAAACTGTTTTTTGCAAGCTACTGTTAGTTTACTAAACTAAAAATGACCACCACAATGAAAATGGCTTACCTCTATGTATTTCCTTAGTGGAAATTGAAAGGAGAATTCTTGTATGAAGAAATCTTACAAGGACCAAGGCAGGCAGAGAAGGCAGTTAAAAATGAAACTCATTCTTCTTATCAACTAATTAAAAAAAAATCTAAATCAAATAAGGCCACGGGTTCTGTGGCAAGTCAGAGGTTTCTTCCATCATGTATCAGTGTTCTGCTTGCTGTTGAACTGATGCTGAACTGTATGTTTGTAGATATCAACAATCGCCAATCAAAACGAGTTAAAAAAGTGTGCGCTTTGTATATTTTCATTTTTAATAGTCTTCACACTTGCTTCTACTGATGTATGTTGGAGTTGATGGTTTATAGAACACTCATGATTACACCATTTCCCCAGCTACTCCTTCCCCATAGACCCTCTCCATCTTCTGATGTGTTAAGTGTTATGTTGTTTGACTTTTTCAGTTTATATAGGTCAGTGATGGTCTTCCACATATCGCACTGAAGGATTTGAAGCGCTGCCTGCTCATTTGATCTTGAGGCATTAGAGACGATGAGGAAGGCTTAAGGTCTTGTTTCCTTGTTTCACATCCAAGTGAACAAGAGTGTTATTTATATATTCCCTCCTTTCTTCTCAGGTGTGGTCCATTCCTTAGGCTCCTTTGACCAAACTGCTATCAATAATTGACCTTAAGTTAGTCAGTTGCAAGAGAGAGAGAGAGAGAGAGAGAGAGAGGTGGAGAGAAACTAGGAGATAGAGGAAGAAAATATAAATAGAATTGTGGAAGCTGGTGTATTGGGTTTTAATAACTGAGATGTTGGGTAATGAAATCAGCTAAAAGGCATGTAATGTTATTAGATATCTGGTTTCTGTGTGTGTGTGTGTGTGTGTGTGTGTGTGTGTGTGTGTGTGTGTGTGTGTGTGTGTGTG
>JAAIIK010000101.1:6855775-6873588 GCA_014706435.1 Silurus glanis | reverse complement strand
TGTGTGTGTGCACGAGACAGAAACACACTCACTCACTGAACCATAAAGCTCAGAAGATTGTCTCTGTATCCACTCACCCTCAAAACATTCCAACAGTATTTAGGGAAATAATGAAAGTCATGTTTGGGGTGTGTGTGCAGGTGGTTGGTCAGTGTGTGTTAGATGCTGTGATTTTGTTTATGCTGGAGGATTAGGTGTCTCAGGCAGGCATTCCCCTGATACAACACCCACCCACCCACAAACACACACACACAAACACACTATATCTCAGGTATAACTAATGTGTGTCTTTTGTCTGTTGTTCCAAACAGCATACTGCACAATAAGTACCATACCGAAATAATAATGACACCAGTGGTTTCCTGACATATGACTTCAAGTATTCATGAGTGCAAGTATAAACTGCCTACATTTCCTTTGTATCATAAATAAATCATTAAAAGAAATGTACTTTTTTGTTCATTTGCCAATTCCCACTCATCTGTTTCACTGCATCCGATTTGCTTTTATAACACAAAATTAGGAATTCTCGGAAATCTCGGAATGATGTCATTTTCAACGTCTGTGCATTTTAGTTGGATGGCAGTTACATGCTCTCCTCCGTGTTTATTTGTTTTTAGCAACAAACAATGAATTTTGCTGTCCACCTCATAGCTTGCAAAACTGTTTAGTCAGTGTTAGAGATTTAACAAGCTACTGCTTCTGTATGTTTCTTGATCTGACCTGCATATACACCTTATAACTCCTTTAAAGGAGGTTAAAGTGGTGCTTTGTTTAGTGTTGATTCTGTGAGCAGCCATGTTGATTTGATGTCACTTGAACTCTCAAACTCCACACATTTGAGGACAAGCACTGTGAAAGATGAAAGGAAAAAGAGGAAGATTAAATGAACTAGTTTGTGCATAGTCTAAAAACAAAACCTTATGTTTGCTCTGAGGTAATTCCACAATGCTCTGATTTATCGAGATATCAGACACCTCCAGCGCTTAGCCCACTTAGCTAAACTATAGCACAGAGCTAAAATACAATCTAGAGACCAAAATATTAACACTGGTTGCTTCTGATGTAGGTATCTTTGGTCCACAATCTGTATTCGTGATGTATTTTATGATCTTATCTGTGTACTTTGTTTTCCTTGTTCTGCACATTGTCAGAAATGCTAGACTGGTGTTGTGGTGTTGTATAGTATTAGCACGTTAGCTAAAACACAGAGCAATAAATATAACATCGATGTTATGACTCACTCTTTCACGGTGTAACCAAGTTCAAAATAAAGAAATACTGAAGTACATAATCACCACCTGTTAGTCACAACCCTGCTGTTGTAAGGGCCCTAGCTCAGAAATCAATCACACAACAATGCTAAATAACCTGAGTATCAACTATTATTCATTAGCTTCTCACAGTGGTGGATGAGGAACACGAACAATGTGCTTGAGTTAAAGTACACTAGGTAAAAATTACTCCAGTAAAAGTAAAAGTGCTCCGTTTAAACTTTCATTTGAGTAAAAGTACAAAAGTATTTGCCTTCAAATGTACTTAAGTATCCAAAGTACTATGATTTATTAAGGCTATGATGTTCCTATAATCCTTTTTGTCAAAGACTCTTACTAAATCTCAGTTTGGGTGGGAAGAATCTGTTACTCTTAACACACCAATTTATTAATATAATGATGTTAATTAGTCAAACACTGATTGGTATCTATTAAAATGATCATGAACCCAAGACCTTTTTAACTACTTAAAAAAAAAAATCTAATAAGGCCACGAGTATTGTGGTGAGTTCCAGTCAGGAGTTTCTTCCATCATTTATTCCTCTCTAAATGTTCTGCTAGCTGTTGAACTGATGCTGAACTCTATGTTTGTGCTAGATTACCACCAAGCGGCAGTCAAAACAAGTTCAAAACAGAGCATGCTCTCTACCCTGATTGGTGGCTTGCTAGGTTCGTGACCAGTTTAGTTTTTATCCACTCGTAAACAAAAAGGTATGACTGATTTTACAAAATGTAGTTGAGTAAAAAAAAAAAAAAAGTCTGAGTTACTGTCCACCACTGGCTTCTCATTAAATCTGCTCTGTTTACCAATTAATAAAGCTAAAGCTGCATCAATCCTGAACCTTTTGTCTTGTAGAGCATTATATTGACTTTCAATCTCTAACAAATTGCCTAGTGTGCCTTTATTGTGATTTTGTCCTGTTTACCACTGTGTAGACGTATGTCACTTATGCCTGATGCTGAGAACTAATGTGTTTGATGTGTCAGAGCTAGCATGTGACGTCCAATTTGACAATTTGCTGACTCTGTCTGACTTACTTTCCTGATTGACTGCCAGTTTGTGTCTTTAACCATGTTGTTGACTGCCTTTTGTCCCAAATGTTGAGAAGTGTTGCATTCGAAGTCGCTCTGGATAAGACTGTATGCTAAATGCCATAAATGTAAATGGAACATCTGAGCAATTCTGACCCAACACCCCTGACACACTGCTAGCATAAAATCCTTTTTAAGAGACGGTGAGTGTTTTTGTCACTATATGTCTATGTTGTAGCATTATATTGCCCAGCAATACATATTTTCAGGAGTGAGTTTAATGTGTAATTGCTTCTGAGTGGCTATTTCGAGCAGTGTTTACTGTTTCATCTGAAACCTGAGTGATGTATATTTTCACATGTATAGAATCACTAATGATTGCAAATCCATGAAGGTGGACTCCTTGACAACTGGTGAAAATCACACTCAGGAAATAGTGATGGTGTCTCTTACTTTCTAATTGGAAAGGGATTTAGTGAATGCAATGCTGTTTGCACACCAAATACTCTAAATAATATTCTATGAGGTGTTAATAACTCCTGCATTGTATTATAAAAATTGTAATCCTATTTTGCCTAAGATGCTTTTCTCTGGACATTGAGGTAATAAACACTCATTGTGAGCACGTTTCGTATTGATTTTTTTTTTTTTTTGTTGCTTTTTTTAAAACAGTATTTGACTTGACAGTTTATAGAAAGAAGAAAAAACTGATTCATTATGATTATATATTTATTTATTAGATTATTAAGGAAACAATAACTATACAAATGCCTATTCCTTTAATTTGAATTGTTGATGATGCACACGTGAGTGGATTTAATACCTAGGTTGAGGTCGAGGTTGAGCTTGCATGATTGCGCTCAATGTACATATTTCTTTTATTCTGTGTGTAATATGTATTCAAAAAAGTGGGTTTTTTTTATTTATTTATTTTTTTATGGACAACTAAATACAGTCAGAAAAATGATGTGAACAGACATAAACTCATGAAGTAGCCTCTGCATGTGGTGGATCTCTGAATCCAAATAATCCCAAATAGTGCTGTGAAAACTCAGTTCTTGAGAATTCACACTTGTAATTTTGACAGCAGGGTGAAAACATTAGCCAGCTGACTCATGTAGAGTTCTAATGAAGTGTATATGTATATATCCACTTTAGTTTTTTGAGGTTAGTGTTAAGATATTAAGTTATGTTATTAGCATATGTGACAAAGTACTTTTGCTTATATCAACTAGTTTTTGTCTGGATTTGTTTCTGATGTTTATTTAAGTTTCATAAATTGATTTGTTGATTGCATTATATTGGGGTGGGGTTTTTTTTTATTTATTTAATAATCAAAGCAATAAAAATGCCAAAAGTATTATGTTTTGAGAGAGAAGGGTCTATGAAGAGGCATATTTGTGTGTGTCTGTGTGTGTGTGTGTGTTGCAATGCTTTTAAAACAAAGAAACTTGTGAAGTTAGTCAGAGGTTCACACTCACTGTGCTATGGTCCTTTTTTTTTTATCCTCCTTTACATAATTTCCATTCTTGCTCTTTCTCCTCCTCTTGTCTCCCTATGTCTCTACCTTATCTAGCTTCCTGCCCTGTGCATTATGCCTGTATTAGATTATCTTGAGGGGTCGTCGGTGACCTGATGTTCTCATTGTGTGTGTGGTGTGTATAGATTGTGTGTGAGAAAGATAGAGGGAGAGAGAGAGAGAGAGAGAGGTAAGGGACGGAGTGAGTGTGCTACTAATAGTTCAAATGATTCTGTGTGTTCTGTGAGCGAGATTGGAAAAAGATGAAGACGGTAAAGTGACGTGAGCGCATTTCCTTCGTCCTCCTCCCGTTCTCCACCCAGAGCCTAAAAATAAACGAGTGTTTCTCACGACGAGCAAGAGATGGTGGGAGAGATGGTGGGAGAGAGGGAGAGATGGTTGCCGGAGGAATTTCCGGCTGAGTTTGGGGTTAAGTACACACTGAGCTATTTGATGTGATGTGTATCGTGATGGCTCGGCTCTGTGTGGGTAAAGCTCATCAGCCACTGTGGCTCTGCTTTCCAAATTTAGGATCTAGTCGGCCTTTACTCACCTCGTCTGTTTCTCTAATGTCCACTCTCACCTCCGACTCCCAACGAACATCTGGACACCTGCACATTCATGCAGTTAATAAGGCAGGATCTTTAAAGCTGGATAATTGCACGTTGAAAAAAACCTCGCCAGGTTTATCTCCTACACCTTTTTGATTAATTTCCAAATCTACTGTGTGCAATTGCTCTAAAAAATTTCATTTTAAAAAACGAGCTGAAGCTAAGCAAATCAAATCGTTTTGCTAGTAGTTTTAGGTACTTTAGGATGCACAAGATTGCTTTCATCCAAAAAACTGGCTCATGAATGAATGCCATCACCTTCCAGGTACCTACATATGGTTTTAGAGTGTACATGCAGAGCTTAAAAGAACTAGCTGTTGCTACACATTCAGAACACACATTTAGTCCGGTACAACTTTTTGTTTCTTGATTTTGTTTTTTTGGTCAGACAGATACAAACTATTCAAAATATATAATAATGAAACATTTAGTATGTGCATATTTAGATTCACTTCATTTAATAGGTTAGTTAAATATAGGTCTATGTAGCTTATATGCTTATATACCTCTTTATGTTTTATGTCTGTGTTCATATATGTTAATATGTGTAGCACCGTGGTCCTATCAGACATGACATTTCATTCCTTTGTATGTCTTTTATATGGCCACTGATCAGACATAACATTATGACCACCTGCCTAATATTGTGTTGGGCCCCCCTTTTGCTGCCAAAACAGTTCCAACCCGTCGAGCATCAATAGCATTAACTTCTTCTATCGGACCACACGGACCAGCCTTCGCTCCCCACGTGCATCAGGTAGCCTTGGCCGCCTATGACCCTGTCGCCGGTTTACCACTGTTCCTTCCAGACCAGGAACAGCCCACAAGAGCTGCAGTTTTGGAGATGCACTGACCCAGTCGCCTAGACGTCACAATATGGCCCTTGTTAAACTCACTCAAATCCTTACACTTGCCCATTTTTCCTGCTTCTAACACATCAACTTTGAGGACAAATATTTTCACTTGCTGCCTAATAAATCCCTCCTACTAACAGGTACCATGATGACGATATCATCAGTGTTATTCACTTTACCAGTCATACTGTTATAATGTCATAATGTTATGCCTGGACAGTGTATGTCGGTATGACAATAAAGCGAACTTGAACTTGCACGTGCCCGAACATAACTGATAGTGTCCGGTTAATGTTCTTACTGAAATGTCAGCCATTTTGAGTAAAGATGCATAATAATCGTTTCAAACCAGCAACTTCATAGATGTTCATTAGATATAGATTTTCAGCTCTAATACTGTACAGTGGTACCTCGACATACGAGTGCCCTAACATACAAGTTTTTTGAGATACGAGCGGTCACTCGGTCGATTTTTTTGCTTAGATACGCGAGCAAAAACTTGAGATACGAGCTCGAGACGCCGCTGCTAGATGGCGAAGCGAAGCCAGAAAGCGAAGATTGTGACGAAAATTAAGATAAGCAAAGAAGAAAAAGTAAAAATTTTAAAGTTTAGGGATACGTAGTGTGCAGGAGTGATTAGTAAAAAAACGAGTTTTCCCTCCGCTTATCGCCTCTACCACCCCCCCCCATTTTTCTTATTCAAAAACACGTAACAAAAACAACTGGGGTGGCATTTTGGGGGCTGGAACGGATTAATGGCATTTCAATTAATTTCAATGGGGAAATTTGCTTTGAAATACGAGCAATTTGACATACGAGCAAGGTTACGGAACGAATTAAACTCGTATGTCGAGGTACCACTGTATACACTGCATAGTGTGTGAGAGACTCTGGAGGTTTCCTCTAACTGAGTGTGAGTGGGAAGTCATTTTTAAACGTAGTAATGAAATGAATGCGTAATTACAGCATCGATATTGTAAATGTTTAGCGTTCATTTCCTCCTTTAAGCTTGTACCTACTACTTAGCCAATTAGCAACTAGACTAAAAGCTCTACCCTCTCTTTGTCTCTCTGTCGTTACATTTTCAATAGGTAATGCAATGAACGAGGCCATATTCAGTATGATTACACTACTTGGACAAAAGTAGTGGGACACCTAGATTTTCTAGCCATATGTGGTTCCTCCCCAAACTGATATCACAAAGTTGGACGCACACAGTTGTGTAGGAAGACTGCGTTAAATTTCACTTAAATTACGAGACCCAAACCTGTTCCTACGTAATAGTGTGCACAATGAGATGTGGGTTGCCAGGGAAGATTTCAAGTGGCTATAGAACACCTTTGGGATTAATTGGAATGCTGACAGCACCCCAGACCTCCTCACCCTAAATCAGTACCTGACTTTACTCATGCCCTTGTAGCTGAATGTGCACAAATCTGAGCGGAGCTTATTATAGCAGCAAGTATAGTGGGGAAGTAGTAGTTCAGCCATTAAGGCTCTAAGGAAGGTTAGGGGGTCAAGCCCTGGTATCACCTAGCATATAGTGCATCAAATACAGTGTCTTTCTTTCTTTTTCAGTTTAAGATAATTGTACAGATACTTTACAATCTCATACATGCTTTCTGCCTCTTTTTTTTTTTTTTTTTTTTTTCTTTTTGCATCTCTTTACTGCTCTTCTGTGTCTCTCTTTCATTTCCAGTTTAGTTCACATTTAGTAGTACAACCTTTGTTTTGCTATAATGTCTCACTGTTTTTTGCCCTCTCTACGCCTTTCTCCACCATTCTTCTCATTTGCTTACACCTCCCCCTTTATTTTCTTGCTCTCATTTTCTTCTTCTCCTTCTCTCTCTGACAATAAGCTCATTCAGCAGGCTGATACAGTGCAGATACAGGTTTCTCCTCCCTCATGTGGGATACACTTCTGTAGAGACAGTGGGTTTGCAAGTCTTTTTTCCTTCTCTCTCACCCTCCCTTACACACAAAGAAGTATACACACATGTTGTAGTTTATCAAGAGCTATATATTTTTTTCCTCTTGCTGTGTGTCCCTACAGCATTGTCCTGTGTAGTTCTCGCAGAACAGGAGTGTGTTAATGTGAGTGGCGCCCTCTGCTGACCAGAGGGACCTTGTTTCTGTCCTTTGTTTCTAGTTTCATTGCTCTTTTACAGCTCGCTCTAAACCACTGCCTGCCACCATTAATCTAGACAGACAGACAGACAGACAGACAGACAGACAGACAGACAAAAACGATTGCCTGGAAGAAAGTCAATAAGACAGAAAAGAAACACAAAAGATAGTTGAGACAGGGGGAAAAACAAAAGGTGCAAGGAAGCAGTTAGAGTACAAGAGACAGATATGGAGTGTGTGCGTGTGCACGGGTGTGTGTGTGTGTGTGTGAGAGAGAGAGAGAGAGAGAGAGAGAGAGAGAGAGAGAGAGAGAGAAGAAAGAGAACTTGTCAAAGATTAGGGTAAATAGAGAAAAAAGGTGAAGATGGAGAGAGATGAGAGAAAAAGCTAAGAGTGAGAGACTTGGCTGCATTTGAACAGGAATTGACACATTGCTGTGTGTGTGTGTGTGTGTGTGTGGGTGGGTGGAAACTGCAGCTGTGCACTGCTCTGCCATGTTGTGATTTAACTTGATAATGAAACGTGCTACGTGCAGCCATGCACTCAATCACACCACACACACACACACACACACACACAGAGGTTTGCCAGGTCTGACCCTAACAGGTGTGTAAGCCTGTACCTATCAGCCACTCTTCTCTTTCATGCATGTGCAGCATGGATCTGTCATCCATCCCTCGCTCCTGCACTTATCCGTCACCACTCAGCTTTTCCACTCCACCTCTGTTTCAGCAGTTGCTGACGCAAAACCTGCTCGAGAACTCACAACTGCCTTTATCGGATCGGTCTTCTCTCATGACCTTGACCTTATTAACTTGATCAATAACACTTACGTGACTCCTAATGGTAATGTATGTAATCAATCAAGACTTTTTAGCATTGTGCAAACTGCATGTCTACACGCTCACCTCAAAACACATTCTGCTCAGTAATGACAAGAATTTAATGCAGCAGGAGAATAATTGTAACATTTAAAAGACATTTAAACTATTGTAATATGATTATCCGAATCACATATACTGTATATTTTTCAGGTATGCTGCTTCGACACTGACACTATAATATGATTTATAAACTGATTTTCAGAGGCTGGGTCACGTTAACCTGAGAGCTCACTATAGGAAAATCCTTGACTGTTCTTTTTTTCCTTTATTAAAGAGGCATCACGAAAGATCTAAAAGAGTTAGGTGGCTTTTGCATTTGAATGATTCCTGCCCCTGCTCACAAAGCTCCACCCCCAGGATCTATGATGGCCTAAGTATAGAGTCAAAAAAACGACCATGGCTAATCCATTTTCTTTTTTATTATGAATATTTTCTGCATACAGAAGTTCCAATTATTTGTAAGGGTAAGTTTTAATTGTCCAGTTTGTGTGAACCTGTGCCTACTCTATCCACAAATTCCTGTTTTAGCCCATCTGCCTCACCGTTTGAACCATTCTGCCTTCTGAGATGCTTTTCTGCTCACCACAGCTATAAAGAGTGGTTATTCTGTCAGCATGAATCAGTTTAGCCATTTTCTATTTCTCAGTACTTTTTCAAACACCCAACATTTTGGTCCACAGAACTAATGGCAACGAAATGATTTTCATTTTTCACAAAACTCTAGAGTCTTCTTCTTCTTTTCTTCTTTTTCTTTCGTCTGCTCCCATTAGGGGTCGCCACAGCGGATCATCCGTCTCCATACCACCCTGTCCTCTACATCTGCCTCTTTTACACCAACTACCTGCATGTCTTCCCTCACCACATCCATGAACCTCCTCCTTGGTCTTCCTCTTTTCCTCCTTCCTGGTGGCTCCATCCTCAGCATTCTCCTACCAATATAATTCATGTCCCTCCTCTGCACATGTCCAAACCATCTCAATCTCGCCTCCCTCACCTTGTCACCAAAACGTCCAACATGCGCTGTCCCTCTAATAAACTCATTCCTAATCTTGTCCATCCTCGTCACTCCCAACGAAAACCTTAACATCTTCAGCTCTGCCACCTCCAGCTCCGCCTCCTGCCTTTTAGTCAATGCCACTGTCTCTAATCCATACAACATCGCAGGTCTCACCACAGACCTATAAACTTTTCCTTTCATTCTTGCAGATACTCTACTATCACAAATCACTCCTGTCACTCTTCTCCACCCACTCCACCCTGCCTGCACTCTTTTCTTCACTTCCCTAACACACTCTCCATTACTTTGCACTGTTGACCCCAGGTACCTGAACTCCTCCACCTTCTTCACCTCTTCTCCCTGTAACCGCACCACTCCACTGCCCTCCCTCTCATTTACGCACATGTACTCTGTCTTACTCCTACTGACTTTCATTCCCCTCCTCTCCAGCGCGTACCTCCACCTCTCCAGGCTCTTCTCAACCTGCTCACTACTCTCACCACAAATCACAATATCATCCGCAAACATCATAGTCCAGGGAGACTCCTGTCTGACCTCATCCGTCAACCTGTTCATCACCACTGCAAACAGGAAAGGGCTCAGGGCCGATCCTTGATGCAGTCCAACCTTCACCTTGAACCAGTCTGTCGTTCCTACTGCACACTTCACTGCTGTCACACTGTCCTCATACATGTCCTGCACCACCCTCACATACTTCTCTGACACACCTGACTTCCTCATACAGTACCACAACTCCTCTCTTGGCACTCTGTCGTACGCTTTCTCTAAATCCACAAATACACAATGCAGCGCCTTCTGTCCTTCTCTATACTTCTCCATCAACATTCTCAAAGCAAATAAGGCGTCTGTGGTGCTCTTCCTCGGCATGAAACCATACTGTTGCTCACAGATGGTCACCTCTTCTCTCAGCCTGGCTTCCACTACTCTTTCCCATAACTTCATGGTGTGGCTGATCAACTTAATTCCCCTGTAGTTACTGCAGGTCTGCACATCTCCCTTATGCTTAAAGATCGGTACCAGCACACTCCTTCTCCATTCCTCAGGCATCCTCTCACCTTCCAAAATCTTGTTGAACAATCTGGTTAAAAACTCCACTGCCATCTCTCCTAAACATCTCCATGCTTCTACCGGTATGTCATCTGGTACAACCGACTTTCCACTCTTCATCCTCTTAATCGCTGCTCTCACTTCCTCCTTACTAATCCTATCCACTTCCTGCTTTACTAACTCCACATCATCCAACCTTCTCTCTCTCTCATTTTCCTCGTTCATCAGCTGCTCAAAATACTCCCTCCATCTTCTCAACACACTCTCCTCACTAGTCAACACATTTCCATCTCCATCCTTTATTGCTCTAACTTGTAACACATCCTTCCCAGCTCGGTCTCTCTGCCTGGCCAATCGGTACAAATCCTTTTCTCCTTCCTTAGTGTTCAACCTCTCATACAGCTCCACATATGCCTTTTCCTTGGCTTTCGCCACATCCCTCTTTACCTGCTGCCGCATCTCCTTGTACTCCTGCCTACTTTTCTCATCACCCTGTTGATCCCACTTCTGTTTTGTTAACCTCTTTCCCCTTATGCTCTCCTGCACTCCCTCATTCCACCACCATGTCTCCTTGTCTTCCTTTCTATTTCCAGATGTCACACCAAGTACCTTTCTAGCTGCCTCCCTCATCACTCCTGCGGTAGTTTCCCAATCATCCAGCACCTCTTCACCACCACCGAGCCTCTGTCTGACCTCTTCCCTGAACCTCAAACTACAGTCTTCCTCCTTCAGTTTCCACCATCTTATTCTTCTTTCAGTCCCTACTCTCCTCCTCTTCTTCTTCGCCTCCAAAACCATCCTACAGACCACCATCCGATGCTGTCTAGCTACACTGTCCCCTGCCAACACCTTACAGTCTCCAATCTCCTTCAGGTTGCATCTCCTACATAGAACATAGTCCACCTGTGTGCACCTTCCTCCACTCTTATAGGTCACCCTATGATCCTCCTTCTTCTTAAAATACGTATTCACCACTGCCATTTCCATCCTTTTAGCAAAATCTACCACCATCTGCCCTTCCACATTTCTCTCCTTTAGGCCATACCTACCCATCACCTCCTCATCACCTCTGTTCCCCTCACCTACATGTCCATTAAAGTCTGCCCCAATCACCAATCGTTCATTTCTAGGTACACCATCTACCACTTCATCTAATTCACTCCAGAATCTTTCCTTCTCCTCCATCTCACAGCCGACTTGTGGAGCATAGGCACTGATGACATTTATCATCATCCCTTCAACTTCCACCTTCACGATCATCACCCTATCAGAAACTCTCTTCACCTCCACTACACTCTTACTGTACTCTTCCTTCAGAATCACCCCTACACCATTTCTCTTTCAATCCACACCATGATAGAACAGCTTAAACCCACCTCCAATGTTCCTGGCCTTACTCCCTTTCCACTTGGTCTCCTGAACACACAACATATCTACCTTTCTCCTCTCCATCATATCAGCTATCTCTCTCCCTTTACCAGTCATAGTACCAACATTGAAAGTACCAACCCGAACCTCCACTCTCCTACACTTCTCCTTTCCCTGTCGCCTCTGTAGACGTCTTCCTCCTCTCCTCCTCCTCCTTCGGCCAACAGTAGCCCAATTTCCACCGGTACCCTGTTGGCTAACGATACCTGTGGCGGTCATTGTTAACCCGGGCCTCGACCGATCCGGTATGAAATTCTTAATCGTGACCCGCATATTTGATTTGGCACATGTTTTACGCTGGATGCCCTTCCTAACGCAACCCTCCCCATTTATTCGGGCTTGGGACCGGCACTAAGAGTGCACTGGCTTGTGCCTCCCTAATGGCTGGGTTACAAAACTCTAGAGTCTG
This sequence comes from Silurus glanis, assembly GCA_014706435.1. Classification (NCBI taxonomy): domain Eukaryota; kingdom Metazoa; phylum Chordata; class Actinopteri; order Siluriformes; family Siluridae; genus Silurus; species Silurus glanis. The sequence continues at coordinate 6,861,385 of JAAIIK010000101.1, read as the reverse complement.
CTGCTTGTAAAAAAAAAAAAAACAAAAAAAAAAAAAAAAAAAAATTCCAGAATATCAGCAGTATACTGAGTGAAATACTCAGATCAGTCTGTCTGACACCAGCCATTGTGAAATTTTTGTGTCTTTAAGATCTCATTTGAGTTTAAAATCACATTGATGGTTCGATTCTTTAGAACTTCAGGAGACATATTGTTCAGGATGTTTTCTTTTCTCTCTGTCAGTCAGGTCTGTCTCGTTTTCACTTTCTGTCTTGGTCTCTATTTCTGTGAACATATTTTAAAAAGACAGCAGGCAGGGAGGGACAGGAAGTGAGAGATGAAATGATATGACCAAAGAGAAAAATGTGCTGTGGCTGTTTTATTTTTTTGTCACATTGACACTTAGATTATGAAGATCGTAAAGAAAACTGGTGTGTATATATGTACAGTGGTGTGAAAAAGTGTTTGCCCCCTTGCTGCTTTCTTATTTTTTTTGCATGTTTGTCACACTTTAATGTTTCAGATCATCAACTAATTTAAATATTAGTAAAAGATAACACAAGTGAACACAACATGCAGTTTGTAAATGAAGGTTTTAATTATTGATTATTATTATTACTGAATATTGGCCAAAACTACATGGCCCTGTGTGAAAAAGTGTTGGCCCATAAACCTAATAACTGGTTGGGCCACCCTTAGCAGCAATAACTGCAGTCAAGTGATAATTTGCAATGAGTCTGTTACAGCGCTGTGGAGGAATTTTCCACTCATCTATGCAGAATTGTTGTAATTCAGCCACATTGGAGGGTTTTTGAGCATGAACCGCCTTTTTAAGGTCATGCCACAGCATCTCAATAGGATTCAGGTCAGGACTTTGACTAGGCCACTCCAAAGTCTTCATTTTGTATTTCTTCAGACATTTAGAGTTAGACTTGCTGGTGTGTTTTGGATCATTGTCCTGCTGCAAAGGTCATGAACAGGTGGCCGGACATTCTCCTTCAGGATTTTTTTGTAAACAGAAGAATTCATGGTTCCATTTATCACAGCAAGTCTTCCTTCCTGAAGGAACAAAACAGCCCCAGACCATCACACTACCACCACCACATTTTACTGTTGGTATGAGGTTCTTTTTCTGAAATGCGGTGTTACTTTATGGAAGACGTAATGGGACACACACCTTCCAAAAAGTTCACAAGTTCCACAGAGTATTTTCCCAAAATGGGGAAGATGTTTTCTGGCAAAACTGAGACGAGCCTTTATGTTCTTTTTGCTCAGCAGCGGTTTTTGTCTTGGAACTCTGCCGTGTAGACCATTTTTGCCAGGTCTCTTTTTTTATGGTGGAGTCATGAACACTGACCTTAACTGTGGCAAGTGAGGCCTGCAGTCCTTTGAATGTTGTTGTGGGGTCTTTTGTGACCTCTTGGATGAGTCCTTGCTGTGCTCTTGGGGTGATTTTGTTCGGCCGGCCACTCCTGGGACTCCATGTTTTTGCCATTTGTGAATAATGGCTCTCACTGTGGTTCGCTGGAGTCCCAAAACTTTAGACATTTTCCATACTGATAGATCTCAATTCAGCATGATGTCTAGTTTTTGAGGATATTTTGGTCTACTTCACTTTGTCAGGCAGGTCCTATTTAAGAGATTTCTTGATTGCAAACAGTTGTGGCAATAATCAGGCTTGGGTGTGGCTAGAGAAATTTAACTCGGGTAATAAATAAACCACAGTTTTAACATGGGGGCAAACACTTTTTCACACAGGGCTATGTAGGTTTAGATTTTGTTTTCCCTCAATAATGAAAACCTTCATTTAAAAACTGCAAGTTGTGTTCACTTGTGTTATCTTTTACTAATATTTTAAATTAGTTTGATAATCTAAAACATAAAAGTGTGACAAACATGCAAAGAAAATAAGAAATCAGGAAGGGGGCAACACTTTTTCATATCTCTGTATATACACACACACACACACACACACACACACACACACACATAGCTGTCTGCCTTAAATCTAAGGCAGACAGCAAAGTGCACTGTGCCCTCCAAAAAACACTTCCCAGGTTATGACCCCCTCACGATTTACTGCTCCCAGGAGACTCTGCCTGAAAAACACTGTTCTGTTCCAGCTAGAGAAAGAACAGAGAAAATGAAATCAGATACAGACTTTTTTTTTTTTTTTTGGTGAGATGACTGGAATAAAGTTTAGTTACTTTAAACTATGTGCAGTCAATTCATGAGGCATATGAGATTTAACAATACAACATTCAGTTTTGTTAACATTCTGTTGGTTTATCTCATGAACATTAGCTGATACAGATTAACATTAACAGAATACATTCTTTGTTTGTTTTTAATACATAGTACCATCATTACCATTAAAAGTAATCTAATACTTGACTGCTATGCCGTTTCAAGGCAAGGTGTGGCTTATTTGCTGCTTAATTCATGACGAAATTTAGATATTAAAGGTCTGGAGTTGATTCCAGTTGTTGAATTTACATTTGGCAGCTGTTCTTGGGAACTCTCACTAATGTATGTGGTCCAAAAAGAAAAAAACTGACCTATCAGAGAGATATATCCAATCCTTTTTGTGGTGGAGAAAAACAGAAAACAAATGGCTGGATTAAATAGGCCAAAGAAACATCTAAAAAATGCCTGTCCAGATTTTTTGACAAATCAAATTATAAGAAAGGAATAGCATGGAGAAGAAAAGGACGGGACCGTGATCAAAAGCATACCGCATACGGCGTCATTGTGCCACAGAACTTATATTTTATGAAAATCAGCATGTATTTACAATTATGTATTGTATATTTTCTTTGTGATGTAATCGTGAAGCCTGGTAAAAGCTCGGAGTTTGGAGAGTTGTGAAAGAGGTGAAGTCAAGCTTGCTTTTATTTTTTTGTGTATTCGGGCTGATGGAAGAGAAAAAAAAATTTCTGGATACTTCAAAGCAAACCATTCAGTTTCTCCTTCATCTGCTTTTACGTTCTCATATGGACGACAATTGTTTCTTGAGTGCATTGAGCGCGTTTTTTACATAATGATGGTTCCATGTCGAGTCCATGGTTTTGCGGGGAGAATCATTTAGGAACTTTGCCACATGCTTATGTCGGTCGAATGCCAGCATCTCTTTTGGCACTTGTTTAGAAAGAGACATAACATTCCTGAGTGAACTCACAGCTCATGATTCGGAAGGCTTGGCAGTATCGGATAGGCCAAGACAGCATTTTCTGGAAGAGGAGATGAGCAGAGGCAAAGAGAGACAGAGGAATGCTAAAGGTTTTCAGATAATAATCCTCCTCTTGGCTTTGATCAAATGCTCTGTTCGTATTGCGTTCAAGAGCATTTTACATTGAATGCTTAAAAAGAGGTTTTCTTGATTATAAACAAATGGCTACAATTCAGCATGTGTGGTTCCATAAAATCTTCTTAAAAAACAATGTGAAAACTATGGAGATTACCAGGAACTTCACCATGTTATTCATCTATGATCTAGAGAAAAGGTTTTATGGCGGAGGGATCGGTTGTCAGCTGGGTGTGTAACAGTAAGATATGGAAAAGAAAACATTAGCATGCACATGAACGCTGATGGATATCATCATCTGAATAAATGTATGACAAAGATGTCGGCATTCTTTCGAATAGAGTAATGTACTGCTAAATTAGAAATTTCATCACCAGAAATGGTTGCTATAAAATATTCATTCAGGGAGAAAAAAACAAATGTGTTTGAAACTTATGTAAATTAAAATCTAATATCTTTAGTCTGTGAGGGAATTAGCTGATTTTGTGGGAACTTTCCTTTAAAATGTCATAAAGCATTACTTGTTCTGGCAAGACAGGCTAATGTTATCTAGTAGGGACTGAATTTTTGTGCATTTTTATCATAATATAATCATTTCGTGTTCTTGCAGTTATAACACTTTGCCAATATAAGTAGCAACTTATAATGCTAGTGCAGATGGAAACTATGCACTCTAACTGCCGACTTTATTGGGAATACCTGTACGTCTATTCATCTATGCAATTCCAATTCCATTCCAGATCAAATCAGACAATAACGAGGCAGCAGGACACCAGTCAGCAGCTTCAGTTAATGCCTACATTAAACATCAGAATGGGAGGCAAATGTAGAGCTGACTACTATACTGAATTTCTCACCAACAGCAGTGGACTACGTCAGTTTCCACTCAATTCATCAAAGAACAGGAATCTGGTTCTAAAGTTGGCTTGAATTGGGCAATCGTTCCCTTGAGTTTCTTTCTTAACCTGATATCTGTAAATTAAACATTTGAGGACCAGAAGCTAACCAACAGTTTTACTGTTAATATATTTTGGTTACCTGGTGCAAAAAATCTAAATTACACCATCTCCAAATATGTTTATCACCTTGATAAAACTGTAATGTAAACTCTTCTGTTGATATACAAGTAGTGGTTAACAAGTGGTGTTCTCTAAAAAGTCCTGTTTTATTCTATAATACTATTAGAGACTTGAATATTAGTTATAGCTTCCTAAATAAAGTTCTTCAAGCCCCAAGATTACTTTTCTTTTTAAGGGTTCATTTATTAATTTATTTTTATTTTTGGGTGTCTCAGTAAACAAATTAGTATGGTTTAACATTAACAGGATGAATCAAAACTAGACTGCAAGCAGTGTGGGTAAGTGAACACAAAATTTGTATTAAAAATGGTTAGTTTTGTTTATTCAGCTTCACTAGCGGCTTCATTTTGTTGAGGGTCGTGGTGGATCCAGTGTCATGAGACAAAAACATCACTTTCTTCATCTGTATTTTCTATAATAATGTTAGGTCGAATGTTTGAATTCTGTTGTCTGTATGTACAGTATATTGCCTTAAGAAGATAGAGTAGCTCTTGTGTGTAGTGTATTGTTGGAAAAATATTGTTGTAACCTCAGGTGATTGGTCTTTCAAGTGTGTGAGCTGCACGTTTGTGCCTGTGCTTATGGGTTGCTCGGAGAGCCATGAGAAAATCATCGTTGGAGAAAAGCATTGCTTTGGTTCTGAGCCTGCGACTGCTATGGCAACAGGGATGAAAGGTGTATTTGCAGCTCATCATGACCTTTCAGAAAAGGCTTTCTGATCTTGTGTACACACACACACACACACACACACACACACACACACACACACAGGTTGAGTTGGAAAGCATATCAAAGCAACCCTCAGCTGTTGTAAGGTTATAGTAGAAGGAATACTTCAGAATTGATGATGTAATAGAAAGTGCATTATCAATTTAAAGCACACCATGGAGACACTGGAACATTCAACACTGTCATCATGTCTAAAATGTATTACATCTTGTCTTACGTGCCTATAGTATTAATCACCTTTTACTTTAAAGTGGGTATGGCTAAACACAGCCAAAGACTAAGCCTAAGCATGATGTTCCTCATCTTTCTAAAAGGCTTTCACCAAAATTATAAACTGTCACTTTAACATGCTTAGAATTTATTAGGTTGAATAATCGTGATTCTGTCCATTTGTGCTGTTTTGTTTAGTTTTGCTTATGTTTATCAGGCAGTCAATCAAACTTACCCATTAGAATATGAAGACTAATTTTCTTTTTGCCTGCCTCAATCATCTCCATCCTGTGCTCAACTGTTTTTTTTT